>PVLA01014700.1:0-29061 GCA_004027455.1 Hydrochoerus hydrochaeris
AATTGATTTTAACCAGTGTTCCGTGTTTCTGTTTGCCATAGCACAACTAGTTTAGGTTGTAACGCTGGCTTCCTCAGAGCCACAGCACTTTTCTAATACACCAGAGTCATGTGAACTAACTGGTTTAGCAAGAAAAACAATGTTTTGTTCAGTAAGACTTCTTCCTTCTGTTGAAGCATGCACTGCTTATATGAACAAGTGCCTAGCTCATGAATCCTCAGCCTGTAGGCAAAAGAAGACAGCAAGTCTGTCATCTCCAGTACCTTCATGGTTGCCAGATAATGTGAAATTTCCAAGAAACTGGAGAGATCAGGAGGGATTTTTCAGGAGGACTTTCATGGTGCACCATCCCAGCCACTAGAAATGCTCAAAACTAGCCTGGGCCCTGAGCCAGGGAGAGGTTCCCTTTTATACAATCTGTGACAACAGCCAGGAGAGATACAGAAGTGAAACAGTCACCCTAGCAGCCAACCTCTAAAAAGGGAATGCATCCTGTGCATCTCAGGATGTTAGAATGCTGTGAGGCTTGTTTATAGTCCCATTTGTTAGTTTATGGGTGTTGGTACCCAGTCTTTCCTCTCTCAGGGAGGAGAGTCCCATGAGAACTGCCTGCAGTGTCTCCCTTATCAGTGGGAAAAGCCCAGGACTGTGGTGAGAAAGTGCAAGTCTACATTCCTGAGAGAGGGGCTTCCTGGGGAGTTGCCTTCTGAGCTGGGAAGATTTTACAGGGGAAGAGAAGGGCTCAGTTTCTGAGTTCTGCTTTAAATCTAGTAAAGATGGAATGGGTGGGAAAAGGGAGAGTGAAAGGTATAAAATTTGAAACAGCAACAAAAGGAAGAAAACAGGATAGAAAACAGATCAAGGATATTAGTATGGGTTAAATGGAAATTAAGAGAATTGGATAGAAAAGAAGAGAAAAAGAACAAGATAAAAACCCTGGGAAAATAAAGAAAAAAAACAGAAGAAGAAAAAATATCCCCAAACTCACTCTCTCTCTCTCTCTCTCTCACTTTCACTCACACACACACACACACACACACACACACAGAAGAAGAAGAAGAAGAAGAAGAAGAAGAAGAAGAAGAAGAAGAAGAAGAAGAAGAAGAAGAAGAAGGAGGAGGAAGAGGAGGAGGAGGAGGAGGAGGAGAAAGAGGAGGAGGAGGAAGAGGAGGAGAAGGAGGGGGAGGAGGAAAGGAAAAGGAGGAGGAGGAAGGGGAGGAAAGAAATGAATAAAAAAAAAAAAGATTCCTGCATGTTTTTGAGCCCTTCTTTTCAGAGTCTGCTTTAGAATACACCAGCTGTGAGGGAGGTCTAGTGAGTCACTGCTCTGTCCTGTTTGTTTTCACACTCATGTGTAGGTGTGTGAATGCTGGATCCCCATCCAGCTTTCCTGCTGGGCATGGCCTGGCAATGATGGCAATGATGTCTGCCCTAGGGCTCTAGTTACTCTGGCTGCTCCCAATTTCTGTGTCCCTCTGTAAGCCCCAAGCTGTGGCTTTCCCCACTTTGCTCTATGGCCCAAGAGGTTGTGTGACGCCCCTCCACCTCATTCCACAATCCCTTTTGACCCCAGCTTGTGACCACCATTCGAGCCAAGGTGTATGTATCCCTTATTACATTGGTAGACAGGGAAACCACAGACCACTGAGTTATGTGTAGACAGAGGAAGCAGGGTAGGGGTTGGGAGTGGTTTAAATAGTCTGCTGAATTAATGCCAGCACTCTCAGAACCAGCCCTTCTACCAAAAATCATCCATGCAGTCTTTTAACTTGGAAGGCAAGGTCCACATGTACTTCCCAGCCTGAGGTTGAACTTCTCAGCTATGTCTAGCTGGTATTCTCTTAGCAATTGCCTTTGGCTGTCTCCCATCCAGTCACTGGGTTACAGTAAAACCTCTAGTGACTCTGGAAACCCTGAAGGATAGTTGTTCTGTAGTTCAATCTTAAACAAATAATTCCTTCTCAAAGTGGCTCCTGATTAAATACTCTCAAATTACAGAGGACGCAGCACTGGATTTCTTCTCCAACTCTAGTCTGCCATGTAGAAGGGGTCAGTTTCAGAGTAAAATGAGGTGCTGTTTTTGGAGTTTATAACTGAGATTTTTGTTTTTGTTTTTTGAGGCTATCACTGTTTGTAGAAGATCACTTGGACAGCTCCGCTTGAATGCAGAACAGTTACTTCTGCATTGCTTAAACTGGGCCCTGTCTCCATGCACTAATATGTACAGAGCTGGCTAAGCTATTTCCTCTCCCTTCATCTGGCTCTAAGCCATGTAAATAGGGCTGGCAGAGGCACTGATGTGTAATTTTTAAAGCCAGCTGAGAGTTTTCTGTTTCCTCACCTCATATTTCCCTATCCAGGGCTGAGCACAGCGGGATGGCAGAACCACGTAGCTCCAGGAATGTCAACTGTGATTGAGCCTCAAGATAAGAGGCTGTAACTTCCCAAAAGAAACTAAACCAACAGTTTCCTAAACGTTTAAATGCTGCCCCATTTGAGTTATACGGATTAGTCTTTCTGCGTTCCCTTCTCTCTGTATATTGCAGAGGTGCTTTCTGGCCTCCTGGCTAAGCTTAGTTGGTAGACTCATGTAATTCCTGCCATTCTCACTGCCCCTCATCCTCCAGCCACTCCCTTCTTTATGAGTTAATAAATTCTGGTTGAGGCCTGGGTCATGGCCTTTGTCTGTGAATCTTTACCTGGATTGAATTTAGGCTGCCCATAAGTATTGAATATGTCTTAGTGCCTTTATTCTTGCCATGGGTTGCGCTGGAGATGGTAGGTTGGAATTAACTGCTGGAATTCCAATCATGTTTCAATTGGATTAAATCCTGGACTCCAAGGAGAACAGAAAAAGGGATTGCAATATTTGGATTATAATAACTGTTGACCTGTCTGTTGATCCTTCCTCGAGCTGCCGATCCTCTCCAGGCTTATGCTTACCCTGTAGCAGCAGAGACAAGGCCCTGTCCAGAGCCAAGATGCTTTCTTGATTGCTTCCTGCTTCCCTGTGGTGTATGTGTGTGTGTGTGTGTGTGTGTGTGTGTGTGTGTGTGTTGTGCTCCATTTCTCCAGCTTCTGTGTAGTGTCAATTGTTTTCTATCAGCTTTTCCCAATTTCTTGGAAATCTATTTTTTCTCTTCACTAAGTTGTTCTTTTTCACTTGCCTGGATTCTGAGGCTGTTTTCCTGCCAGTCTCTGCACTGTCATTTTTAATCTTCTGTGTTCTTGCCACTTTCTAAAGCAGTTCTGGAAGTCCTGTGTTGTGAGGGTTTTTAGTGGCTTTCTCAATGTCCTGAATTGATTCAAGTTTACCTTTCATGTTTATTTTGATTTTGGAAGAAGAGCCCGAAGTCCCATGGTGCCAGATCTGGTGAATAAGGTAAAGGAGGCCTCACCGTAAAATATGGTCACCAGCCTGATGTTCTGTTGGGTGACACTCAGCAGCAACATTCATCATGTTTTTTATTATGACTTATAAAGACACTCATGAAAGAGGAACTGCTTCAAAAAGTAGCAAGGTGATGGGATAAGTGTGTTTGAAGCAAGAGGGAGTATTATGAAAATTATGGCAATGTGTCTTTTTTTGGCTATTTTGAGACAAGGTCTCATTTAGGTAGCTCAGGCTGACCTTGAATTCACTATGTAGCACAGACTGACCTCAAACTCTCAGAAATCTTCCAGCCTCAGCCTCCTAAGTGCTGGGATCACAAGCATGTACCACCATGCGTGGCTTTAATGGCAATATGTCTTTTATTATAATTAATTTTTAAAAAATTTAAACATTCACTGTATATTTTGATCACCTTTTGTCTTTTTATATTGTTTATATTGTCTTTTTATATTATATTTGTATTGTAAAATGTATAATTCTTGTTATAACCATAATTAAATTATGTGAATTTTATATGCTTGCTGATTCTGAATACTGAGCAATCAGTAATTAGCATTTAAATATATCACAGTGTATATGTTACTTGATCTGGAACCAGCCATGAACCTGGACTTATGTTTCCTTTTTTGTGGTTCCCTCATGTCTCTTAAAGGAGATTTTTGTTCAATTTTAAGTGAATTCTCCTTTTCTTCCACTCCTCTCTATTTACTCAAAATCAGTCATGTTTGACTTTGTTATATGTAAAGCATGATTGTTATTATAATTCCTCATTTTACATGTATTTTTTGATTGCCTTTTCATCCTGTGAGAGAATTTATCTTTTTACCACATACTAAGTTTTTACATATTTTTACTCTTCATTCCATATATTGCTTAGAAGCTATCTCATTTTTCTTCATGAGCATTTTTTAAAGATCCCATTGACTGTTCTAATTTAGAATGGTTACTTTCTAGCCCTGGTGTACAGCTATCATTTTAGGATTCCTTTTCAGCAATATCTGTATCTCACATCTTCCTTTTTATGTTTCATCCTGTGTATTTGCAATGTATCTTAATTCAGCACCCTCAGAAAAGTGCTCAAGACATAGACTTCCTGAACTCTAATTGTTTAAGGTTGAGCTTTTTGTCCACATATTTGTGTCAAATTTCCAGGGATGTCATAATAACATACTACAAATTATGTGATTTAAACCAGAAGGTATTTATTGTCTCACAGTTTTGTAGGACAGAAGGTTGTTTCCTTATGAAGATCTGAGGCATGCTAAGGAATGCCAAGGTTTTGCTCCTATATCACTCCAATGTCTACCTCTGTTGCCACTTGACATTCTCTTTATGTGTCTTTGCATCCTTGTATCTTCACATAATCTTCTTATAAGGATGGTAGTGAATTTAGAACCCATTTCTTTCTTTCTTTTTTCTTTTCTTTTCTTTTTTTTTTTGGTATCAGGGATCGAACTCACGGCCTCATGCTTGCAAGACAGGTGCTTATGCCGCTGAGCTAAATCCTCGGCCCTAGAACCCATTTCAATCCATTATGAAGGAGGAAATCATAACAATCAGAGCAGAAATTAATGCAGTTGAGATGAAGAAAATAACACAAAGAATCAGTGAATCGAAGAGTTGGTTCTGTGTAAGATTAAAACAAACCTTTAGCCAACCTTATCAAAAAGGAAAGAAAAAACCTAAATCCATGCAATTAGGAATGAAAAGGGCAAAATCACTGTGAAGTCTGCAGAATTTCAGAAGGCCATTTATATCTAATTTGAGACTGTATACTCTAATAAGATGGAAAACTCAGAATAAATGGACAGATTCCTAGGTACATATGAATTACCAAAGCTGAATCAAGAAGATATAAAAATTCTAAATAATCCAATATCAGTCAATGAAATTGAAGAAGTAGTAAAAAACTTACCAACAAAAAAAAGTCCAGGTCCTGACAGATTCACCGCTGAATTTTACAAGAAATTTAGAGAAGTTCTAATGCCACTACTCCCCAAACTTTTTAATGGAATTAAAAGGGAAGCAATACTTTTAAACTCATTCTTGGAAGCAAGCATTACCGTGATACCAAAATCAGAGAAAGACCCAACAAAAAAGAGAACTACAGGTCAATCTTCTTAATGAAAATAGATGCAAAACCCCTCAACAAGAGACTGGCAAACAGAATTCAGCAAATCATCAAAAAGATTGTACACTATGACCAAGTAAGAATCATTCCAGGGATGGTTTACCATACACAAATCAGTAAATGTAATACACTGCATTAACATAACCAAGAACAAAAACCACATGATCATATCAATAGGTACAGAAAAAGAGTTTGACAAATTCCAACACACCCATTCATTATTAAAAATGCTAAGGAAAATTGGAATAGAAGGTCTTTATCTCAATCTGATAAAAGTCATCTGTGACAGATCACAAGCCAACATCATACTAAGTTGTCAAAACCTGAAAACTTTTCCTCTAAATCCAGAAAAAAGACAAGGATGCCCTTTATTCACCACTCCTGTTCAATATAGCTGTGTAAACATTAGCTAGAACAATTAGACAATAGAAAGAAATAAAAGGAATAAAGCTAGGAAAGGAAGAAGTGAAATTATCATTATTTTCAGATGACATAGAAGACCCTCAAAACCTCACCAAAAGACTCCTAGAATTAATAACCAAATTTGGCAGTGTAGCAGCATACAAAGTCAACAATCAGGGGCCAGGGGTTTAGCTCAGTGGCGTAAGTGCTTGGTTGGCAAATGTGAGATCGTGAGTTTGATCCCTGGTACCGGAAAAAAAAAAAAACCCAAAAAACAAGGTCAACAATCAAAAATCAGTTGCGTGCCTATACACAAATAAAAAACTCATTAAGAGAGAAATTAGGGAAATACCACCTTTCACAAAGCATCAAGGAAATGAGATACTTATGAATCAATCTAGTAAGGGAAGCAAGACTTATAAACTTGAGACTAGAGTACTGTACTTTGGAGAAAAGTGGATACAAGAAGATTTCAGAAAATGGAAAGTCAGCTGTTGTTCTTGAATAGGTAGAACCAATATAGTAAAGATGGCCACACTTTCAAAACTCTTATACAGATTTAACACAATCCTTATCAAAATACCAATGGCATACCTCAGAACTAGAGAAAACAATCCTAAAATTCATACTGAACTAGAAGAGATCTAGAATAGCAAAAGCAATTCTAGGAAACACAGGCAGGACAGGGGACATTGCAATTCCTGATTCAAAGTTAAACAGCAAAGGTAAATGTGATCAAACAACATGATCCCGGCAACAAAACAAAGCAAAACAGACTTGAGGATCAATGCACTGGAATAGAAGATGCAGAAACAACTCCAGGCACACTTAGCTACCTTACCTTTGCTAAAGGGACCATATTTTTACTGGAAGGAAAATAGCATTTTAAAAAATGATGCTGGGAAAACTGACTTTCCACATGCCAAAAATTCAACTTATCTCTCACCATGCACTACACTAAAATTGAAATGGATCAAAGATTAAACATTAAAACAAAATAAATATTAGAAATACTTAATTTGTTGGCAGATAGAATAGGTACAATTCTTGAAGGCATAGGTGTAGGCAAAGACTTTATGAACAAAACTCCAGTTGTACAGTAAATATTACAAAGAATCAACAACTGGATAATACCAAATGTAAAAGGTTTTGCATACCAAAAAAAACCCACCAACAGAAAAAGAGAAATGGAAAGAAAAAATGGAAACAGAGCTTCTGTAAATGCGGAGGGGAGACAACAACCTATAGAATGGGAAAAAATTCTTACCAGCTACTCCTCAGAGAATGGATTAACATCGAGAATATATAAAGAACTAAAAAAACAAAACAAAACAAAAATCAGACCTCAAAAAAAAAAAATCAGCCGGGTGGTGGCTCTTGCCTGTAATACCAGCTCTTGGGAGGCTGAGGCAGGAGAATTGTTGCGAGTTTGAGGCCAGCCTGGGCTACAAAGTGAGCTCAAGGCCAGCCTGAACTGCACAGAGAGACGCTGTCTCAAAAAGACAAAAAAAAAAATCAACGCCCCCCCAAAAAAAACCCAAAACAGACCTCCCAAATTTAAAGACTCAATTTAAAAATGGGCATTGAGATGTATAGACATTTCTTAGGTTAGGAAAATAAATATATGAAAAAATAATCATCATCACTGGTCATTCAAGAAATGCGCTCCAGGAAGAATGACTGTCATCAAGAAATCAACCACTGCTGGGGTGGTGGCATAAGTCTGTAATCCCAACACTTGGGAGGCTGAGGCTGGAGGATTGTTGTGAGTTCAAGACCAGCCTGGGATACAGAGTGAGCTCAAGGCCAGCCTGAACTGCATAAAGAGACCCTGTTTAAAAAAAAGAAAGAAAGAAAGAAAGAAAGAAAGAAAGAAAGAAAGAAAGAAAGAAAGAAAGAAAGAAGAAAGAAATCAGCCAATAACAAATCGGGATGTGACTGTATGGAAAAAAAGAAACCCTTTTCTATTGCTGTTGGGATTGTAAACTGGTGCAGCCACTACACAAATCAGTATGGAGATTCCTCCACAAATTAAAAATAGGTGTTCCATTTGATCTAGCTCTTCCCCTTCTAAAAATTTTCCTAAAAGAGTTAAAAATTTTCCCGAAAGAGGATGATACATATACACTTATGTTTATAGCAGCACAATTTGTAACAGCTAAGTCTTGGAAACAGCCCATATAACCAACAACAGGTGAATGGATAAAGAAAAACTTAGTATTTATATACAATAGAATATTACCATGCCATAGGAAGGTTAAATTTGAGTCATTTTTAGGTAAATGGATGCACCTGTAGACCATAATCTTAAGTGAAATAAATCAGGCTCACAGGTTTAAATATTACGTTGTTTCTCTGGTGTGAGAAATTCAAGGGGTAAACGAAAAGAGAAATTGGAAAGTAGAAAGAGCATACTCAAATGTGAAGGGGAACGAGAGGGGAAAAGGAAGGAAGGGAAAATGGAGATAAAGCTTCTGTAAGTGGGGCAGGGAAGAAGGACTGAAGGGGGGGAAATGGGGAAGAAGGAAGAATTAAAATCTATTATGTAAACCTGGTATGGCAGTGCATGTCTATAATCCCAGCACTCAGAAGGCTGAGGCAAGAGGACTGCTGTGGTTTCAGGGCCAGCATGGGCTCATAAGGAGATCAATATTAGCCTGAACTGCATGCCAACACCCTATCTCAAAAAAAAAAAAAAAAGTAAAGGTACAATTCCAAATCCCCTAAGATGAATATTATGTATGGCAAATGTGTACTACTTTTAAAAAGATGAATTAAAAATAAGAAATAAAAAGATTCAGGGCAGTCAAAAGAATTATAGATCTTGTGGGACCTAGAGCTACTGGTCTTACAGCCCTTTTTTTTGCCACAGTACAGCAGCTCTGTAAAATTGTATGTGAGTGGTAATAACACTAAAGACACAAAAAACAAAAAGCAACAAACAAACAAACAAACAAACAAACGGGCCATGGGTGCTGCTCAGCGGTGTTAAGTGCCTCCCCTGCAAGTGTGAGGTGTGAGCTCAATCCCTGATTAAAAAAAAAAAAAAAAAAAAGAGAAAAGAATTCTGGAAAATAAAGTATGACTTACACAAATTGACATATTCCAAAGCCACCAAGTTTGAGTGCTAGGCATCCTGAACTGATTTCTCTCGTTTCCTAATTTTTTGTCTTCCACCACTCCCTTCTAAGCCTATTCAACATTACCTTCTCATTGTTTTTAAATTGTATGTTTATTTGACCATCGTATTCTCAGTTTTCATGAGCTTGTTATTTATTTATTTACTTACTTTTTATTTTGAGACAGTATCTCTCTATGTAGTGCAGGCTGGTCTTGAACTTGCTTATGTAGCCCAGGATGGCCTCAAACTCATGGTGATCTTCCTGCCTCAGTCTCCCAAGTGCTAGGATTACAGGCATGTACCACCACACTCAGCTCTCTATTAAAAAAAAAAAAAAAAAAAAAAACCAAAACATTTTCTTGTTGCTTTTCCACATAATTTCTGCTCAAATTTCCCTGAGAATGTTTTTCTTAAATCTCTTCTGCTTTTTGAATTATTTTGGATTTGAGACAGATTCCACTGTTGCTAAAAAATCTCCTTGAGTATCTAGCATTTGGTTGCATAATTAAATTTAGTAGTGGGATAGTAAGAAAGCTGAGGAGAGTTTTGGGTCACAGTTTGTTGTTGTTGCTGTTGTTTTTGGGGGAGTATTGGGGATTGAACTCACAACCTCATGCTTGCCAGGCAGGCGTTTTTTGCTGCTGAGCTAAATCCCCAGCCCTTTGAGGAGAGTTTTGATGTATGTGGGGATCTTGTTTCCTGGCAGAATGAGCTAATGAATATAGTCTTCAATACCACCAATTTCAAAGCCAAAACAGGTGTTTTGTCTAGAGGCACAAAGTTTAAATTTTCTGTTTTCTCTTAAAATATTTAAAAAATATGTTTAGCAAAGAACACTCTGACCTTTTTGTCTGGAAGAGAATATCTGGCTCCTTATTATTTTTCTTGGAGGGATGCAGTGAGACCAAATGCCATATTACAGTTGATCCCCTGATTTCATTTTTTCCTTGCCTTCATTAAACTTTCCAATTGGATTTCAGAACTTCTCTGGGGTTATGAAATTTAGCTGCCAATGCTACTTATATCCAAGGCTGAGGCTGATAAGTTTTATCTTTTGGCTATATTAGGTCTTCCAGAAATTTTCTGAGAAATCTCTGGTTCCCTGAAGACTTCCTCCTAATGCTTTATCTCCTTGCTGTCACCCAAGTGGAATCTCTCCGGGGAGGAAAAGCAAAGTCACCTGCTCTGACCTTTCTTAAATTGCAATTTAGTGATTTTAAATTTAAAAATTAATTTATAAACTATAAACAAATCTTATGAACTTCTCTGCATAAACTGAATCTTGGTTTTGGCACACATGTGGTTTTTGTTCTTTAAAATATAAAAATCCTTTCCTCCAATAAGTGTCAAAAATAGCCAATGTCATGTGTCACATTAATCTTTTACTAGTTTTCCTTTCCCATGGGATGGTATAGGATAGAGGATGGTAAAAGTGCAGAATGAAAAAAAGGGTGGAAAAGATAAAAGTATAAAGATGAAAAATGATGTATTCTCTTAGCTGGGGAATTCTCAACTGGTGGCTATATTTCCCAATAAGGAACATTTGACAATATTAAAGACATTTTTGATTGTCACAACTAATGTTGTTCTGATGACATCTAGTGGATAGAGAACAGGAATTACAGCCAATAATGCTATAATATACAGGATGGCCCCCTATCACAAAGAAGGATACACTAGCACTGAGGTGAAACATCATTTCTCTTGCACAATCATGTGGATATACTAACACTAACCTGTAAATTTTATGTCATGTGTAATTTACCATAATTTTAACAAAACAACAGAACTGCTTATTTCCTGGAAAAATTTCTATTTACAAGTTGGCTTCATGGTGTTTGGATGGAAATAACTTTGTTTTTCAATGCTGAGAGCTTAACTTCATGGTCAATACTGAAGTGGTGAAATACACTACAAAGGTGAAACATACAGCTACCGAAGGCCAGTCAAACAATTGAGAAAGGGATTTGTGATCAAAAGACTTAAACTGACTCTGGCCAATTTAATCAGTAGACAATATTTATTAGAAAGCAATGTAGTCAGTTGTGAAATCTGGAAGAGAAACCCTGCCCTTAATCTGTGAGGACAGGATGATGGCAGCTTCAGAGTTTTTCTGGGTGCAAGGGTGGAGGGGTTGTGTCTCTAGTGCTCCACAACCAGGTGCGTTAGGTCCCAGTGTTGTCAGCGGAGTGTCTGATAGGCTAGGCTGGGATTATGTACTCCCCTCTGGGCCTGGAACACGTGTAGTATCCTAAATGACAGCTTATGAAGATGGAACACAAAGATATGAGGCAGTTCCCAGGCCCCGAAAGTACAGTGAGGGAACACTAGTCATATAAAAACAGTAGGGAGCAACTTCAACTGCAATAAAGATAGTACCTTCTGCCTCTTAAAGAAAAACAACAGTGAAACAAGCAAAAGTGTGCTCCAAGTGTGATTATATTTGCTTACTATGAATCTTTTGGTCTGTTTTGTCATCTACAAAATGAGGAAATGGGATTCAGTGACTTATAACTTCCTTTTCATTGTACTGAAATGGAAGGGTCTTTTGTTTCAAAGGAGTTGTTGAATGTTCATATACACTTCATATTTTGCCTGGGATTAAGCATTCTCCATCTCATTTGTCTCTGAATGTCTTTCTAGTGACTATAATGATTATTTTGAGTTTTGGAATACTGATCTGTTTTGAGTAAGAAAGGCCTTCAGGTGAAATTTTTAAAAGTGAATATATTTTTTTAGGATATGTGTGGGGCATAATTTATGTCACTAAGAATATGTTTCATTTTTCTGAAGGAAAACTGTGCATGCATGAATGTGAGGAGAATGGGGGAGCAAGAAAAGGAGGGCTGAAGTGGCACAGCCTTTCCCAGCTGTGTGTCCTTCTCCAGGGCTTAGCCCGGCGTAGAGATGCTTCCTCCAGAGAATTAAACTGATGAGTCTCAGTGCACACCTGGAACAGGAGGGCCAGAGCAAGACATCAGGAAGATGAATTGCTACAGCAGTCACAAGTGAAGTCTAGAGCCCAGAGACCTGGGGGAAGGGTAGGGAGAAGGTTGCAGTCTGCAGAGGCAGGTGGCCGGGGAGAAATTCCTGATGTGGGTAGGTAAAGGATATGAAGGATGGGGATAATGTCCAAACCTAATTTTGTTTAGTTTCCTTCTTGTGCAGTGCAAAATCTATCGGTGCAAATCTTTTGTAACATCTATAGTTTCTCTTGTGGGACTGCTTTGGAGAAAAAGAAAAGAGGGTAAGACTGATATCTGTGTTGACAGAGAGCAGAGGAAAGGGGACCTGTGGAGCAGTTGAACAGCAGAAGTACAGAGGCATAAACTTGGAGCTGGAATTGGCTATGACATGCAGGTCCTTGGGAATTCACAGACTTTTTATGGGCAGAATTAGACTTCCAGAAGATGTAGGGAGAGCATGGGCCAAAGGATGATTCGTATTTAGTATAATTCTGGGTCACACTAATGAATAATAAAGAGATGGGGCTTCTACTTTGTACATTTGGTGATAAGGCAAGGCATACCTGAAAAGCCTAAAATATGGGGTGATCATTTTCGTTTTATTTATCTTACCATATAATATGTCTTCCTTTGCTATAGAAAAAGTGCTCTCAAACATAAATAATTTCACCATGAAATAAGTTTTACTTATTTTTGAATGTAACATTTAGTGACATGTACCAACTGGGTGTTGCCTAAAGACAATTATACATGAGAAAGACCTACTCATGTCATAAAGGAATTTATCCTCAGAAGAAGGGAGAGCCAGAACCTGAGAAGGAGTGAAATAAGTGCTGAATGGAGAGCAGAAAGAGTGTTTGTTAATTCTGTTTAGGTGATACTGATGCAGAATCCAGTGAACGAATGGATATTTTTCTTAAAGTTTCTACCTCTTTCTTTAATTACTTCTCTTTCCTGTGAAGAAAAAAATTCCGACATGGTATAAAATGCATAAAAACATGTTATGATCATATAAACACAGAAAATTTTACACATGACATGTATAATCTATCATTTCCCCAGCCCAGATTTCTGAGCTTGGAATAAAGATTTGGAATAACCACTTCCAAGAGCTAAAAAAGAATCCTGCACAAAGCATGATACTGGGTCAGAAGCCTTTGCATTTCGTCTCTTCAGTTTCACTACCTGTGTAACCCTGAGTATATTATATTTCTCCTTAACCTCTTTTAGCATTAGGGTACCAGTCTATAAATGAGGGTAAAATGTGGACAGTGATGTCTCACTGGATTGTTGTTAGGTTAAGTGAGTTAATTCATGCGCATGCAGTTCTTGGTACATTGTAAGTACCTGGTACATTTTAGCTATTATTTTTATTATTCTGAATATAGCACTGGGAGTCTTGAGTCCATCATTCATATTTTTTTGAAACTGTATTTTTTGCCATTTTCTTTTTTAGCATTATTGGGGATCCAGGGACTCATACATGCTAGGCAAGTGTCATATTACTTTTGGATTAATGAACTCCCTAAATATATAAATTACATAATAAATCTTACTTCCATTTGTCCAGTGATTTCTTCTTTCCAATTTAGACTAAGGGTGCCTCTTTCTGTAACATTTGAGGGTTTAAACTCTAGTCAGGCTGACAGAGGCCTTGCTGGCCAGGGAGAACCAGGAAGGAAGTCGTGGTGCAGCCTCTTGGCCCCAGCCCCCACCCCTGAGCAACTGGTTGTGCACAGGTTGAGATGATAGTAACTGAAGTAGGGAAGCAGCCTGACATCTGTGTGGTTTGATTGACTTTGCAAGCCTGAGGCTGGTAATATAAGCAACTATTTAGAGGATAACAATATGCAGTATAGTAACGATTGTGGATTTCCTACTACCCTATCACTGCTTTGTTTCATTTTTATTGTTTTGTTTTATTCCTTTAAAAATAAATTTTAAAATGTCAGTTTTTTTCTCTCAAATTTAATTGCATTGTCTCAGATCTTTCTTAATCCTTTTGTATTTTTCTCAAAGTTCTAACATAGTTACAGAACGCTATAGACTATTCTATGAGTTCCTTGCTTTTATATGAGGGAAGAGTAGGATATTCTGCTTTAATGGGGCTAAATTCCTTGGCAACAGTCTATTTTGTGAGTCTTTTTGGTGCAGCAGCTCTTTACATAGGATTTTTAGATTCTAGCTACATAGAATTTTCCACAGTGTGTTGTCTAAAGAGTTATTTTGTATGATTTCAATGGTATTCCATAAACTGGTTACCATTTAGGAAATACTGCGTTAAACAGTGCTTATTTAGCATTCCCTAATAACCTATGGATCTGAAACATAGCAGATAGTGTTTCTTGAAGTTATTTGTCCATAGTATCCTTTTGGGGAAATTATCTTGTAGGACTAGGATTCTAGGAATATGGCTTGGGAAATACAACTTTATACAAGTTTATATAAAGTTATATAGCTGATAGGTCAAATCCATTTTCCCATAAGGATAAGTTTTCCCTAAGGACAGTAATCTGTTATGTGGAAACACTTTCATTACTTTTTTGATCAAAGACTTTTATATCATCCTTTTGTAGTATCATTTTATATATATATATATATATATATATATATATATATATATATATATATATGTAATTTCTGGTATTTTTATTTTGTCAGATAAGTTGGATTATATTTGCTGGCTTAAAGATGTAATTCTGTAATTATCTTAAAAACTTACTAAGTAGTAAAAATATTTACTAAGTAGTTAAAGGTAAGATTATAAGGTAGAAAAAGTATGAAATCACACAGGCCTGATTGGGAAACATTACTCAATGATTTGGCAGTCACGAGACAATTAACAGCCTTTTTTGAATCTTCTTATTCTCATGTCTGTCACATAGACATGGATTTTTATCTTTGTCCTTTAGGTCCTCTCTGAAATACTATTTCTGACTAACTTCAAAGAAATACAAATCAGCATACTTTTTTAAAAAATTAATTTATTTTTTTTTATCAGTACCGGGGGTCTAACTCACGACCACCTGCTTGCAAGGCAGGCGCTTATGCCACTGAGCTAAATCCCCAGCCCAATTAGCATACTTTTCAAAAAACCAAATGTGAAACTTAAAACAAACAAGTATAGAGTAGGGTATGAGATATTTATAAGCTTAATGACCAGCAATTATAGCAGTGGCTGTCCATAGTTAACTGCTTTCCCCACATGTATATGCAAGCAGGAAAACTTGGGTCACTTTTAATTGCCAGGGGCTGAATCCTTGGGCATGGGCAGTGATGGAGGATGGGGTTCTATACCTATAGTCCGTTCCTGGAATGGAATGCTCTCCCAAAGGAACCGAGCTGGTCAAGTAAGAACAGTGGCTGGCAGTTTGAGAAGGACCTTTATAATGCCATTTACATAATTTCATCACATACCAGCGTGTTATTGAAACTTAAAATGAGTATAACTTTGTACTCATAAAATAGTCTGATTAAATTGAGTATCTAGGGTCTCATTTCTTTCCTCAGTAGGTTTTAGATGTAAGTTTCAGTGTGGCTTTCCAGGTAAATACTCATTTCCCGGCAGCTCTCAAACCTGTTCAAGGGAAGATGTAAAATTGCTTTTAGTTGAAATCATAAATATTACCATATAATTCCTGAATGCCTTCAACATCATCCTGTGCAAGTCTGAAATTTTGCAAATCTCCATTTCCATACGTTGGATACATCACAGCGTTAGGGTTAGCAGAGTGACCCAGACCCAGAGAATGGCCGAATTCGTGGGTTGCAGTATACAGGAAGTTAATTCCTACAACTGGAGAAATGACAGGTAGTGACTACTGAAATAACTATGAAAATACTTATAACAAATATACAATGTAATAAAAAGTAAAAGCAACTATAAGGATATCCAACTCTCCATCTATTGTAGTTTATTTCTGGGCCTTCAAAAGTGTAGAGAGGAGGGGCTGGGGATTTAGCTCAGTGGCATAGGTGCCTGCCTTGCAAGCATGTGGTTGTGAGTTTAATCCCCGGTACCAATAAAAAAAAAAATGTATAGAGAGGTTAGAAGGAGAATCAAAATAATAGTGATTTAATGTTACCACTACTTCTAATTATTAAAATATGTTTTTTCCCCCAGTTTTCTTGTATATTACTCAAGCAGTAATATTATGGAAAACAAAAGCTTTAAATCACTAAGACCTGATTTATAACATAGTTCCATTACTTGATTAGCTGGACAATATTGGGCAAATTAATTGACATAGCTAACTCTTAGTTCTTTTTTCTTCTTTCTCTTTTTGAGAGAGGATCCTAATGCAGTTTAGGCTGGCCTTGAACTCACTTTGTAACTCACACTGGCCTCAAACTTGCAGCAGTCTTCCTGCGTCAGCCTCCTGGGTGCTGGGATTATAGGCATGCCTGGTCTTAGTTCCTTATCTATTAAATAATTCCTACCATTCAGAATTTCCCAATATCTGGAAAATAATGGCTAGTCAATAAATGATTATGACTTTGAATGTCAGGAGAAAGTTAGTGTTGAGAAAACCAAGAGTGAAATGCAAAATGTGCTGGTAATTCTGGAGTTTGCTTTTGATTTTTAGTATAAAACAGAAATAACTCATATATATATATGTTGTGATAAAAATATATGTGAATATATAAATACAAAATTGGTCACAGTAAAGAGCACATTGTCATTATTGCCCCTTGAAATGCTGCCCTCACTTTACACCTGCTTGTGTCATTGTGCCTGCTGCTCTTGGAAGCAGTTCTGGGAGTACACTTTTGTGAATGTCTTCATGAGCTGTGATAGAAAATTTGGCTGTTGTGTGCTACCAAACAGAAAGGCAGGCTTTTAAAAACACTGGAGTGGGTCTAGCGTGTCCTCATCCTTCTCATTCATTGGATTTTGCCCTGTGCAACTTCTGTTTTTTTCCCAAACTCAAAATGACATGAAAAATGGAAGTTTTGAATTGATCCAGAATATTGAGGCAGCTACAACAGCGCAACTAAGCACACTCATGAAAGTGGCGAGGATGGAATAAGTGTGCTGAGTCGAGGGAGAGTATTATGAGGGGCATTAATGGTAATGTGCCATCTAATTTAATACATTAAAAATGTGGACATTCATGTGTTTTTCAATCACATCCTGTATATTTATTTATTTTTTGTCTTTTTGAGACAGCGTCTCACTATGCAGTTCAGGCTGGCCTTGAGCTCACTTTGTAGCCCAGACTGGTCTCGAACTCATAACAATCCTCCTGCCTCAGCCTTCCAAGTGCTGGGATTACAGGCATGAGCCGCCACGCCCGGCTACATCCTGTTTTTTAAAAGAAGTTTGTTTTTCCTCCTTTATGCATGTGGAAAGGCTTTGTAAGTAATAGGGAAATTGTGAGAAAAGTTTTTAGAAGTCACCAGAACCTCGATTGCATCGCACCAGATTGAAAGAAGAAGCTACATTTAATGTACTTTGAGGGGGAAGAAGAAATCAAGAATATATGCAAGGCATGAAAAGGAGGCGGCATCTCTGTATCACATAGGTTAGCTTTTCATTACTTGGTTTGAACTACTTGGTTCCGTTTGCCAAACACAGGTACTAATTTCTCTTTTGAATCCAGGTAATAGCTATTTTTTAAAAATGTATTTTATCCAGTTAGGGTTATTTATGCCAGATCTGTACTCCATTAGTTGAGATGGTCCTATTAAAAAGAGAGAATAATTTGTAGTTCTTGTTCATTGTGTTCTTTTGTTTCACAGATCTGTACATACTTTGCCCTCTGGCTTTTGTGGATTCAAGTACTAATTTGAAAACAGAATAAATTACATAGTCACTTAATAAAAGAAGTATGGAGTAGTGAAGAGAAAATTTAATATTGTCAATGCAGCACTACCATGCTTTCATAAGCCAAAGAGGAAAACCTTTCAGTTCTGTGCTATGTTTATAATCTTCTACTGTATAAAGTAATGAATATCATGGGTTAGGAACTTTTTTTTAAACAACAGTGAATAATCTCAGAGTTATATATAATTTTTAAATATTACAGCCTATAGTCTCTTCTTTCTTTTCCATTTGACACATTTATTTTTGGGAAATATGAAGAAAGAATAATAATTTCTTGAGTTATTAATATATTCCAAATACTGTGCTAAGCACTGTGCAAGCCATTGTTTCATTTAATTTAAACAACACTTTGGATGGAAGCTATTACTATTCTCACTTCACAGAGAGGAAATTGAGGCTCAGGGAAGTTAAATGACTTTCCCGGGGGCACACAGAGAATAACTGGTAGAGACACAGCAAACTGAACCCAATGCTGCTTGACTCTACAGCCTGAGCTTTCATTTTCTGTATTTAAGACAAATATATTAAGTAAGGTTACAGCATTTAAAGCGTATAGTGCTATGTTTGGCACTTAAAATCTTGATAATTATAAATTAAAGCAATAGAATTAGCATGAGTTTGGGATTTTAAAAAGGAAGCATAGTGGAATAGACATGGGATGCTCTACCTAGATTGCTGCTATCGGTCCAGAATTCATCCTTGTCAAAGTGAGCATCTCCTCCTAAGCCTGGCCCAGGTGGAAAGGCATGAGCCAGTACATTTCCTGGTCCGTCAAACGGGTTGAAGTCACCATGAGCTGCAAGAAAATAGGACAATTATTATGTAGTGACTCTGTTTTTCTGTAGTTATTCCACCTTTTTACTTTATTACTTACTAATTGTTACTTTTGCTTTTTCAATTCTTTTTACTTTATATGGTTACTAAGTTTAGAAAGAACAACTGTGTCCAAATACTTGGCATTGTTGGCCTCAGTAGCCAGTTGCATACAAAGGGTAGTTTGGCTACCTATTTTGATTCATTAGAACCACTACTCATGACTGATGACTACCATTTATTGAAGACAACAGCTTTCAGGACTTAAAATGCATTATACCTGAATAGATTTGTTTGTTAAAGTTGATCATTTTGTTTGGTCAATGGGAAGGAGAATGAGTATCAGTAGTGCTTTTGAGCAAGTAATTTGCATACTGTTTCATGTATCTTTTTCTTAAAAATTAGCTTATTGCTTTTGAGCATAGTAGATGCCTCTTACAGAACCATACTCAAGGTGTCTTAAAGTGGATTTTAATAGTCCTTTTATTTGTAATGTAGAAATCTTTATCTTCAGAGTGGTATCAGGTTGTATTCAGCTTACCTAATTCTTGAAAGTCTCATAGTGCTGCTATTCATGCTTTCCACAGCATTGTTTTCAGTGTTGCTAATACCATGGGGTCAAGTTCAAGTTTTGGCTAAGTTCATAGTACCCAGGCGGCAGTTCAATATTAGAATAGAACACAATGGAAAACATTTCCCTGCTAAATTTGTACCATGAAACCCCATCAGTTAAGAGCAGCTTGTGTATTTGTGTTGTATAGCTACAAGCTCCTTAATATAAAAGTCTCTCTTTTCTTGCTACATGAAAGACATTAGCAATAGGCCATAGAGTCTATCCCATCTCTTGGAAGTCATTTGAAGTTTCAGGAAGCTATAACCCCTTCTCTTACTTCAATGCTGATATAGCTAATAGTGATTATATAGTGACTAATTCTATAGTGATTAATTCTACAAAATTGGGGCTGGCGATTTTTTTTATAAAGGACCAAATAATCAATAGTTCAAACTTTGTGGACTTGAGGGTCTCTATCACAATTGTAGCCCATCTGAAAGTGATCATAAGACAATGGGTAAGTGAAGGAACATGGTTATGTTCCATGAAATTTTATTTTCAAAAACTCAGGGTGAGCTGGTTTTGGGTCATGAGTCATAGTTTACCAACTGCTCCAATAAAAAAATGGCTCTAATTTAACAAATTAGAAAAATTGTAATAAATTTACTATGCATAATATTTTTCTTTCTATCTCATTAACGGGGCTTTTCTTTGGCAGTGCTGGTGACTGAAACCAGGGTTCTGTGCATGATAAACACATGTTCTAGTACTGAGGTATACCTTAAGCTCCTATGACAGGTAATAAATTTTCAAAAGAGGATAGCACTGGCATAAACAACAAACAAATAGACACAGGCTTAGCCTTCAGGAGTCATCCTTACCTCCTCTTGCAAAGCCAATCTCTATATCAGCTGTTCCAAATCGAATTCTAGTGAAATTCAGTGGGATCTCCTTGCTCCACAGGCTTAAAGCTTTTGCCACTATTTCATCCACTTTGGTATGTGTTAAGTCTGAAGTGTATGATACAATTCTATTAGTGAACAAGAAAACAATAATTATTCTTCTAGTAATGGGGCTTTATTGTTTTTGCCAAATTAACCAAAGAAAAACTAACTTGTACGTGACCACTTTGGATGTCCATTTTGGCTTATTGACAAATAGGGAATATTCTGCAACATCCGGCACCCCACATCTGGGCTTCTTCATTATTTCTATGATGCGAGAGCTTAACTTTCCAGTTACGGGAAGGTGAAAGAACTTTTCCATTTCCTTGAGCTTGTCTTTGAAACGGTTGGCATCCTTTGTTTTTGAGTCAAAATGATAAAATCTCTTGAGATAATCCTATTAAAAAGAAAAAAAAATAATCTGTAGTTCTTGTTTATTGTCTTCTTTTATCTCAGAAGTCTATACATCTCTGGCGCTTGTGGCTTCAAATACTGAATTGAAGACAGGATAATTACGTGGTCTCTTAATAAAATAAGTATGCACTAGTGAAGAGAAAATTTAATGACACACTAGCAAGCTATTTCATAAATCAAAGAGAAAAACCTACACAGTTTCTCTCACTCTCTTTTTTTTTGTACCGGGGATTGAACTTGCAACCTTGTGCTTGCCAGGCAGGCACTTACGCCACTGAGCTAAATTCCTGGCCCAGTTTCTCTTTTTTATCCATTAACTTTTTTTGAGGAAAAACAGTCCACATTCTTTTTAGAGGCTGGATTTGTTTTTAGAACAGTCTGGAAGAGTCTCCCAGGGCATCTTCAAAAGCTTCATCAGGACCCCCTTAGTGTGATAGATAGTCCCTATGGGGAGATCTGAAGTCCACCAGCCCATGTAAGACCCATTGAGCTCTGGTTTAGCTAAGGGTTAAAGAGTCTTAACACTTCAGTCTGGGAAAGGACGTAGAGAGATTGTTAGTTGAATTAGTTTGAACTGTCTAGGTGACGAAATCAAAGCTGGTAGCCTCCAAATGATTTACTGGCGTTCATATATGAAGTTAGTAGAACTTGTTTTCTGAATTTCCTGACTCCAAGTTTTTCTTTCCCTTCTCTCTGAATTTTCCAACCCCAGTCCCTTTTTCCACCCTTACATCCCCAGTAAAACCTCTTCTGGAGGTGGTAGAATAAAAGAGATCTTCCCACACCTATTCCATGCACAAATGAATCCTTGCGAGTTTCTTAGAGTTTCTTAGTACCTAGAGATGAGAATGGGAACCTAACAGTTAGAATATATAAAAATAAGTTAAGAACTAATAACTGCTGCAAACCCATAAGAACATTTTAAAACCACCTAATAGTGTTGGGTAATTACATATTTATTTCAACCATCCTGTAAAGCAGCTATGGTATTGCTACTTCTGTCTTCTAGATGAAGAAATATGACTCAAAGAAGTGAAATAACTTACACAAGGTCACCCCAAAAATGCTTGTATTTTGATTCTAAAGTCATTTTATTGGAAAAATGTTTAGGCTTATATAGTGCATAAGTATATTTTTGAAATGATTTAAACACTGGCCCACTAATTTCTAGTCAGTATTGGAGTGGAAAGTAGTGATTATTTGTCTGAGACCCTGTCAGAACTATGTATTTTATGTAAATAACCTTATTAATATTATGTACTCTACTTGTTACCAATTATTTTGTTTCATTCAATGTAATAAATACTGTCCATCTATGATAATTACAAATTAATTCCTTATTTAAAAACAAATAACATACTATCCCTTCCAGAGTCACAGACTTTACAAACGAATGCAATAAATGTCTCTATATTCTTGAAATTAATTTTCCTGTTTTTCATTAAGCCTAACTAACCTCTCTCTAGCTATTGGCAACCTGTATACTAAGTAAAGCTGCTCAGTACTCTTGCCAATGTACTCCTACTAGAGAACTAATTGGTTATATAAAAATCATTGTTTTGGATGTAAGAAAGTTAAATACTGGTAATTTCATATAGTTTAGTCTAATAGAACACTGAATCTTTTAAAAATCTAAGTTAATGTGAAATAAAAATTAATTTTTCTTATGCTTAAAGCTTAAATTTATACATAATACTTAAGAGTAACCATCCTGTTGTTCTACAAAATAATGTTTTTATGCTTATTAGATCATTTATTAAGTAACATATTGGGAAAAATAAAAATGCTGTTTTTTAGATGGAAAAACATCCTTGATTCTCTTCTCTACCACATAGAAGAAAGTGTATCAACAGCTTCCATTTCTTCTTTGTTTTCCTCTGGATAGAGTTAAAAAGTAAATGACATAGTATATGTAAAAGTACTTTATAATCAGTAATTATTAGCATACGTGTTAGTTGAAGTACCAACTAACACATATGCTAATAATCCTGTATGGTATAGAACACATTATGTCTACTGAACACATGAGAAAACAAATTCAGAAATTACGTTTTTGCCTAGCATCATTGTGGCAAAGCTGTAACTTCTACCGATAGTTCTGACTTCCAGTCTCTCCAGTACAAATAGTCCTCCTAAGAGCTCACATTCTATGTACTTTATGAAAAGAATTTCAAGTTACAATAAATAATAATAAAACTTCCATTTATTGTGTGTGAACAACGTTCATGTAGGGTGTTAAACGCTTTCAACACCCCCATTTGGTGATACCCTTTTTAGCTTCAGCTTTCAAATTGGAAAATTGAAGGCCAGAGATGCTTAAAAAGATCCCTAACTTTGTATGGAATGGCCCTAAAGCCTGCTCCGAGTGGCCACTTGATGAAAACCAATTGCCTTTACAAGCAGAAACATTGTTGACAAGAAAATTCATTGGAAGACCAAAACGGAAGGAGAAAATAACTGAAAAACACAATTCTAATACTGCGGGTAAGCCACTGAGCTTCAGGTGAGTGGTCTGTGACATACCTGTGCCTGTTCCCACTGCAGCTCCCTGGTGCCTTGCGCCTCCTGGGGCAGCGGCAGGGCCAGGCGACTGGGCAGCAGACATGTGGCCCACAGCAGGATGAGTGGCACAGTTGCCATCAGACCACAGCTCTTCTAGACCTACAATTGGCTTGAAGTTTAATGCAAGAGGCTGGAGAAATTTATAGCTTCTCAGTTCCAATTGTGGGATTAGGTGACTCATGAGTGTTTTCTTTATTTTTAGAAAGAATGTGGTACTTTTCATTAACAACAATGAGGAAGTTGTATCCCTTATTGGCAGGAAGCACAAAGATATTTATCTTTCAAAGGTTTTTTTTTTTCTGTCTGCTGTTTAATTGAATAGTGTTTATTTGTCAGAGTCAAATTGTTATAAATTTGCAGTATATTATTTAAAAAGTTTTGCAGTATACCATTCAGGACTTTTATTTTGTTAGGTATTTTTGAAGTGTTTTTCTAAAAAATAAAATATATGGAAAAATAAAAGTTACAAATAATATTATTAAACAAATGCTGTAACAGCAAAAAAAGTAAAAACAAAATAAAACAAAACAAAACAATGCCTACATCTCATGATTCTTTATGGAGAAGGAAGAGGATAGGAGTGGCAGATGGGAAAACAGAGCTGTACTTTATCACCTCACCTTCCTGGTACCTCAGCCAAGCAGTGGAAATTTCCTTTGTTAAGTGCCCTTTTAAGCAAGTTATTTCTTTTCTTAATAGTCAACACTGCTTTTTAACTTTCCTTGACTTGCATAAAAAACACTAAACAAAAGTTTTCAAGCATGAGCTTGACTTGATCATCTACTTCCCATCTTGTATTAACAGATTTCACCAAAACTGGATGTTCAACTTGGAAACCACTTTTTCAATCTTTTTCTTCCAATCACTTGACTCCAACTATTATTACTCTACTATAGGGAAGGCTGTGTTTGTTGTCAGTACACATATCAGTTAAAAACCTACTATGTAGAGATTCTAGTTCAACTAGCTTATGGAGCCAAGATTGAGGGCAGATTAATTTATTTCCCTAAGGTTCCAGCTAGTTAACATTGGCCTTGACTCAATTCTGTGCTTTTTCTGTCCTACCGTACAGCCTATTTATTTGTAATGTGTTCACCTTCTCCACTGCATCATACATTTCTTAGGAGAACAATGGGCTTGTAACTATAATGCATGATGGAAGACACCTCAGATATGCTGCAGCCTGAAAACTGAACTATGTAGATATCTTTTAAATTACCCAAGGTAGAGCACTGCATATGAACATAAGTCAATCATTTGGTTCAGTTAGCTAAACTTCCTCTGTTTACAGAGATGCTTTGATTCTGGTGGTCACAGTTTAGCAACACTTCAGTATTTGTTATCCTTACTGTCTATAATAGGTGCTCAATAAATGTAGAATAAATTAACATTTATAGACTTGGGTCAGTTAATAATAAAGTTGTATAAGATACTCAGTGATCTTTATGTTAAACTGAAACCAAACACATTCCTTCAGACAATCAGACAAGTCACATGCAGGGAGGAAATATTTGCAAAAGATATATCTGATGAAGAATTATTATCCGAAATACATAAAGAACTCTTAAGACTCAACAACAAGAAAACAAACAACCTGATTTAAAAATGCACCAAAGACTTTGACAGCTCACCAAAGAAAAGACACAAATGCCCAATAAGCATAAAAGATGTTCCATGTCATATAGCATCAGCAACAAATTAAAATAACAATGAGACACTACCACTCAACATCCCCTTTAGAGTGGCCAAAATCCAGAACACTGACAACTCCAAATGCTTGACATACTGACTGTCAGGAATGAAAGATGCATAGTCACTTTGGAGGAGACTTGGGCATTTCTAACAAAATTACACATCCTCATATCATGTAATTCTGCAACTGCCATCCTTAGTTATCTACTCAAAAGAGATTAAAAAAAACTTATGCCTACAAAAAAACCTATACACACTATGTTTATGCCATCTGCATTCGTAATTGCAAAACTTGTAAGCACTGAAAATGTTCTTCAGTAGGTGAATGGATAAAGAAAGCATTGGTGTTTCCAGCCAATGGAATATTATTAAGCAATTAAAAAAATAAATAAGCTATTAAGCCACATAAAAATATGGGAGAATATTAAATGTATGCAACTAAGTGAACAAGCCAATCTAAAAAGGCTTAATACTATATGGCTCCAACTGTATGACATTCTAGAAAAGCAAAAATTATGGAGACAGTGTAATGATCAGTGGTTCTAAGAGCAGGGCATGTTAAGGGGCGGCAGAGATGAATAGGCAACGTAGAGGATTTTTAGGGCAGTATAAATGCTTTGTCATTTTATAGTCGTGGGCACATGTCATCATACATTTGCCTACACCCGTAGGGTGTGCAACACCAACAGTGAGCCTTAATGCAAACTGTGAATGTGGGAAGCACAGAGGGACGTGGCTAGAGTAGAGAAAGCAGTCAGCACAGATGGAGTAAGAGGATGTAACACTGTTTGGGATCTAGTTGTTAAGAGCTAATCTTACATGCCAGGAAATTTGGACTTTTCTAATCCAACCGGAACTTGGTTGTGGTTGAAGAATGACATCAAAATTGGACTTTAATTCCAGGTTTTAGCCGCAGGAATTCATGTCTGGGTTTCACAAGCGTGATCTGACTTATAGATACATGTTGTGAATGACTTTCTTTCAAAGAGCAATATTTTTATGGAGGATATAAAGTTTACATAATTAAAATTTTCCATTTTAACCATTTTTTATGTTTGTTGTCCATTGTTCATTTGTATACCTTTGGAGAAATGTCTCCTCAGGTCCTTTGCTCGTAATTTTGGTTGGGTTGTTTTTTTTGCTTTTTGTTGTTGCTTTGTAGGAGTTCTAGAGTTTCTTATAACAGTAAATTTTGGGTGTTAAAACTTAATCCAATATCTGATTTACAAATATTTTCTCTCATTTATAGGCTCTGTTCATTTTCTAGATATTGTCCTTTGGTGCACAAAGTTTATAATTTTTTTTATAATTTCGATGATTTATGTATTTATCCTTTGGTTGTTTGAGCATTTGATGACATACTTAAGAACCAACTGCTAAATTTAAGGTCCTAAAGATCTGCCCCTATGGTTTCTTCTAAGACTTTTATGGTATTAGCTCTTATAGTTATGTCATTGATTTACATGCTTTGTGTTTGATGAGGGCTTTTTTCTGTACCTTTAATTTTCCCTTGCTGTTTATGATTTCTGTTTTTAGTTTGCTATCATGTTAAAGGAAAATCATTCAGTCCTATCAGTTTCCTCCTATGTGACAGTGACAGCATACATCACTTCTCTAAAATTTGTCTTTCTTACTTGAAAAATGGGAATGGTCCTTTTCTCTCAGGATTGTGGTGAAGATTAACTGACAAGATTAAGCATACAAGACTTAACAGTGTTTTTGGAGCACAGAAAGAGGTTAGTAAATGATAACTAGTATCATTGTTATTGCTGTCATTATTAGGCTGTGAATTTTTATGTACTGCAATATTCTTTCTTTCCCCTTTATGAACCTGGCATGGAGATCAGACAAATATAGAACAAAATAGAAGGTTTAAATTATTTTGTTCTAGTAGTTTTATTGAAACTCTAAAGGCATATTTTCTGTAATGTACAAGGGAGCAGCTATATTAAATATTACAGTGTGATGTGTAATAATGAACCAAAGGAATCACCTTATCAAAAGATCTGTTACCTTTTTAAACAAGGAAATCACAGATTGTTATCAATATAACCTTTGGATATACAGTACAAACAACAGATCATGAGAAAATATCACAAAAATTAAAGCAGATTAAATCAGGACAAGTGCTGCAACTTTGATTTTACATCCATGGAACTGTTAAGTGACACGACTTGAATTTTAAATGTGGTGAAATATTTTATATTCAGGAGGAGAACTTATAAGAAGGAAGAGAGGCAGTAGGGTCCATTAGTGGATGTAGCTGATGATATTAGGGACCGTCTCACTCTGGGTCAGAAGTGGCTGGAGAAGGGACGTCTAAGACTGTTGCAAAGGAGGTATAAGCTACTGCAGCATTGCTGCCTCTTGATGCGGCTGCATTTTATTTTGTGACTTAAAAATAGAAGCAAACAATTTTCTTCCAATCCTGTCTCAAATTGTGATGACAAAAGTCACTCTGAGTAATTACTTTGAGTATGTGAGAATAATTTTGGATTTCAATAAATTAGTTTGAGACTATTTGACCATTTTTCCATTTTCTGATTGACACGGAAAATTAATTAGATTGATTGAGCCAAAGCAGTTACTGGGAATTTTTATTGTGTTGTATATACTGGCAGTTTGAGCAGCTTGCAGAGCTAAAACCAGTTATCACTGTCGTGGAAATCCAGATGTCTAGGGTGTGAGATGACTGCAGTGAAGCAGTTTGTCATAGCCACTCTACCCACAGGCCGCTCTTAGACACTAGCTAGACCATATTCTCCGATTCTTTTCAGGCCAAATTTGTGGTTCACCAGGGAGATGGCTTTAGGTTTTTAAAAATGTGGTTATTGTTGAGGAATTTGCTCATTGAAGCCTGCGTTCACAGTGGAGCCAGTTCCGGGATCAGTCTGTGGTCACTCCTTCTGTTGGCTCTTTGCCTCTGGTTTCCCATCACAACTATATCCTCTTTGGCTTTTCTTACGAGTTTGTTCTTTACGAGTTCTTACGAGTTTTTTCTTACGAGTTTCTTACGAGTTTACGAGTGCTTGTTCTTCCTTCATCCACTCTTAGGTTCTACAAAGGTTGTCTCTACCTCAGTGTGACTTTTGGCCTCAATTAGCATTCCCAAAGGATAATTACATTTTCATCCTGTATCTATAATTGGGAATGGTTGTCTCTTTTTTGAGAATGTCAGGCATCACTGAATAAGTAAGGATCATTTAGGGGAAAGAGATACTCCTGATTGCTTCTATCTCTACTAAAGTTCTCCCTCCTTTATCAGGGATGGTGTTAGCCTTATTGCTGAGCCTCCATCACCTGAAGGGAGTCTTATTGCTAATTTTTTTTTTTTATCGGTACCAGGGATTGAACTCACGACTGTATGCTTGCAAGGCAGGCGCTTATGCTGCTGAGCTAAACCCCCAGCCCCTATTACCAATTTCTTATTGGCATATAACTGGGCTTCTCAGAGCTTTCCACCCAGGTACCTGCAGAGTGTGCGCCAGAGTGTCTCACTACGTATTAGTCACTTTCTCATCACTGGGACAAAATACCTGACACTTGCAACTTAGAGGCTTATTTTGCCTCACGGTTTCAGAAGATTCAATCCATTGTTATCTGGCTTTAAGGCAGAAAGTGCAAGGAGGAAGGGAATGGCAGAGGAAAGCTGCCCACTTCATGAGAGCTATGAAGCAGAGATATGGGAAGAGAGGAGTCAGACAAGAATGCAGACTTCCAGGTCATGCCCCAATGACCCACCTTTCAGTCAGGTCCCAACTCCTAAGAGCATGCAAACTCATCAATGGGTTAATCCTCTGGTAAGTACAATATCCCCATGATTCAAACACCTTTCAAATGCTTGCCTCTGGACGTGTGAGACTTTGGGAGACATTTTAGATGTAGACTGTAATGCTCACCATGTGGGGATTTCTTTGATATGTTTCATTTGCAATGGTTCCTATAAAATTTGCATTTAATTCACAATATATATTTAATAAAAAATGTTCTCTGTTAAGTCTTTAAACAGAAAGACAATAAAGGAATTAACAAAACTATTTTTCAGGCAAAATGATGACTAACGTTTTTTAAGGCACTATTTTAATGCTGTATGTGTATTTAATCTTATAATCCTATGAGGTAGGAATTGTTGTTAACCCCATTTTATATATGAAAAAACTGAGGCACAGAGAGCTTTAGTCTTGTGCAAGTTTGTATAACCTATTGGATGTTGGAATTAGGATTTAAACCTAGAGAAAACCT
>PVLA01014701.1:0-29058 GCA_004027455.1 Hydrochoerus hydrochaeris
GTAAAGCAAACAGTAGGGCCGCATGGGGTCTTGAGAGTTTGTCTTTACCCTGCTCCCAGGTCAGAATCTCTTGGACTCTCCCCACTTCTGCTTACGCGCATGCTCTTGCTTTTGCACCTTTCTTGCTGCCTGTTTCTTCTCTCATCCTTCCTCCAAGTGGCTGTAGGAGGAGCAGCTAAAAGGACAAGAAAGGCACAGAGGATAATGCTTATGCCAGGGTTAGATTCTTCTGCCTCCGTGTGCGTGCACGCACGGAAGAGCAGTGTGGTGGCAAGAACGCTGTTGACCAGAGGGACAGGACAGCAGGGAGGAAGAAGCAGAGAGCGCTGAAATGTCGTGCGAGGGAGTTAGCGCCGTAGAAAGTGCTTCCGTGTTGAGCTTGGACTCCTTTTACCCTAGCCGCGGTGCAGCACATCCTGCGTAGTGCAGCTGTGAAATCCTGGCAGGAGCCAGCCCGTTGCCCTTCCTCATTTTCATGGTGTTGCCCCAGTTCCTTCACAGTGTTCGCTTTCTTTTTCTTTTATTTTTCCACTTGAAGCTTTCAAGTGAGGGTGATTGGTCATTTTAAATGGAGATGCTTGCAACGATTGGCTGTCCCCATGGCTAAGCAAGCAGGGAGGCTCTGTCCAGAAACCAGAGGCAGAGCAGCCACAGTGGCCCTGCCCTAACCCGAGTGCGTCCTGTGGGCACTGGGGCACGGCCATGCCCGCCTCCAGGCTGGCGGTGGCACCTGCTTCCGCTCCCGCCCTGCCTCCTGGTGGATTCTGAAAGGGTGAAGCACGCTGCTTGGTGGAACTTTGTGTGGTGGTAGAAACGCTTTAGGTTTGCAAACTCCATTGCCACAGCCAGAGCCAGATGCGCCTGCTCAGCTCTCAGAATGTGGCTAGGGGGCTGAAGAAGGGCACTTTTTTTCCAAACCATTCTTTTTTGGTACCAGGGATCGAGCTCGTGGCCTTGCGCATGCCAGGCAAGCACTTATGCCACTGAGCTAAATCCCCAGACCCAGGAATTTTTTTTTAAACCTAGATTTAAGGGGCCATGCGTATGTGACTTATAACTGGGCAGTATACTCTTAGAGCCACCTTGCTGACACCATAGTACTCTTCAGAGAGGGCAAAGAAGGCAGTGGGTACATCATGTCCCTCCCCAGCAGCCTAAAGGCAGCAAGGACTCTCTTCTTAGCTGAGAGTCAGTCAGCTAGCGACACCTGTCCCTCTTGTGTTCCAGCCTGTCATGTGTGCCTGCCCAGTTGGGCTGATAACACTTCTGTGTAAGAGAAAGAAGTTGGTGGCTAAGTATGGGGCCAAAGTCTTAGTGCTGCCCCAGTTGCTGTTCTCTGCCTCTCTGAGTGGGACCAGAGAAGTAGCCTCATGAGGACCATGTCACAGGCCTTTTGGTCCTGATAGTGACCCAAGGCTCAAGGACTCAGAGGCCTGCAGTGCTCTGTGGGGATGGGTGCTTGTGTTTCGTCTGCAGTTTTCTTAGGAGCCCTGTATGGAGTGATGGATCTTACATCCAGGAACGGCATTCATTGATGATGTTCTTTCTAATCATAACCAAGAGAAGACCCTGGGTGTAAGAGACTTTCATCTTTTAGTGAGTAAGGAGCATGTGTGCCTTGGTGTCAGCTGCCCCAACCTTTAAAGGACTGTTGATATCTCAGGGAAGAGTGTTATTGCTAGACTGCCTCCATGAAAACAGAATCTTTGTTTCCTAAAGACCTGTGGCTCCTGCACCTTCCCCATGCCCGACACCGGTCCTGGTTTCTAATATTGTTGTGCACTGTTCCGTGCTGCCTGTTCCAGGTAGGGGATGCGGTAAAAAGAACATGAGCTTTGACTTTTTTTGGGGGGGGGGGTACCGGGGATCAAAATCAGGACTGCGCGCTTGCAAGGCAGACGCTTATGCTGCTGAGCTAAATCCCCAGCCCGAACTTTGACTTCTTATAAAAATTTTTTTAATGTATGTGATACAATGAGCCTCAGCAGTTAAGACAGAAGGAAGAAAGGGCTCTGGTAGCTCCTTAATAATTCTTCTGTGCCTGAAGACTCTTACCTGGAGATTTTTGTTTTACTCTTGCGAGAAAACACAGCTGGAAATTTCACTCACTGCAGCCACCTTCACAGCATTGTTTGGAAGCTGCCCCTTCTGCCAAGACTTTGCTCTTGCAGTAGTGGGTCACAGTCCCTGGTGGGTCGTGTGGAAGCCAAGGGTCCCTGGCCCGTCCCAGAAAGCAGCGCCTTACTGCCCGCATGTGCTCCAGGCACCACGGCAGTGATGCAAGGAAGATGGTATCTCCGAGGCCGGTGGCAGCTGAGCCCAAAACAGTGTCTGATGCCCAGCAGGCCCAAAGGACATCTCAGTTCTCTCAGCTCATCCTTGAGTTTCATTCTCAGCCGGTCTCTGTGGCCGGACACTCTCTGAAGCTGTTTATGGTGCTTATTACAAGGAGCTCCGCAGAGGGAGAAGTGGGAGTGCCTGCCTGCCTGCCTGCCTGCCCGCCTGCCTGCCTGGGGGCTGATTGTTTCGGGCAGTGGTCTTGAGGCGGCGGCAGCCTTGTGAGTCTTTTCCAGCTCATCTGATGATCCGTGGAGCTATCTGTTTTGATTTCATCCTGTGAGAATGCTGACCAGGCCTCTGCAGCATAGGATAGTTGAGTCTCAAAGAAACCAGATCAGGGGACTGTCTAGCTGGTCGCATAATAGGCGCTGTGTTGCAGGTGTCTGGTGCAGCCCGCAGAAGGGATTCACCACATGCCTACTGCTCCTCATGCCTGCTCCAGAAGGCCTGGCTCGCTTCCCTCCAGGACTCAGAGCTCCCTGGCTGTGCTTCTGATGCCTGCTAGGGACGAGACCAGAGTTCCTGACCACCTGTGGATCCCAGAAGTGCCTGGCACTAGCTCGCAGGTGGCCTGTGTATGCACGTGCATTCTCTTCTGCTTTAATTCAGGGAAGGCATTTCCTAGGTTTAGGGGTATTGATCCATGGTCCACCGCAGCTGGTCACTGCTGTGGCTGTGCAGGAATGAAGCCACCTGTGCCTTTCTAATGGCTCCCGTTAGCAGGAGCACAGCGCCCGGCCTGGCTTCTATAAACCTGTGGCATCGAGTTGCTGCCTCCCTTGTGCCGCAGTGTTGCTCTGTGGCCTGGCCCAGAGGCTGCCAGTGCAGTGTTGCCAGAGCCCAGGTGAGGAGACAGTGCCTCCCTGAGCTCCAGTTGTCTGCTTCCCACTGTTCTTAGCTCTCCGGTAGATTGGAGCAGCAGGAACTTGGTCATGCTATGTATTTGTGGGTTTTAAATTAACATATTTCATTACCGCCAAGCTAGTCGCGTACTGGGGAGGGGGCTGGAGGTTAGTGAGGACTTGGCTGGGTTCTGGGCACTGGGAGCAGAGGAGGCTACTGCTAACTTCCTGGATAGCTGAGGGCTCTGGAGGCAGGTACTGGTGGGACAGGATGAGCCGAATTAGGAAAGTGTCTGTCTGGATTCATTCAGCATCCTGGGAATCTGCGAAGTTCTCCTTTATATGCCCCCTTGCTTATTAGTATTTCACTTGAAATCTCTCGGTACACAGGCTAGTAGGCTGGATCTTGGCCTAAACTGGTAAATTGCAAACTTAACAAGGGTAAGTGCTATGGCTGCCTCCTGCCATGGTGCCAGGGAGCCTCTGGGAATGTGTGATCAATATTTATTAACATTCTGCCACCACGTCTTGCACCAGTGACCCCGCTGTCGGTCTGTGGGAGCTGTGTTGTGCAGAGTGAACTCATTAATTAGATTTCCTCGCTCTGCTCCGCCACCAGCACCTGGAGCTGGATTCTCCTGGCAGGTGTCGTAAGTGCTGTCACTGTATTAAGAGTTGGAGTGTGTCACCCCTTCTGCCACCCCACCCGGGATTAAAAGCACCACTTGGGATCCCACTTTCTCCTGAAGCAGTCAGTATGAACCATGTGACTCGGGTCAGGAGTATCTTCTGTTTCTGCAGGGGCTATGGGGTGCGGTGACAGCAGGTCTCTCAGCCCGGGTCCCTTTCTATCTCAAATTCCTGGGCTCTGTACAGAGAAGCAGAGTGCCTAGTGTGGGGTTGGCCTAGAACTGAGGACTGTTATGGCATCATCGTTCAGAAATGATCTCTGTGAAAAAATCATCAGTGAAATGCAGAAAAGTTAGCCATTTAGGTGACCTGTAATTTTCCTACCCACAGAACCACTGTTATATTTTGGTAGCTTTCCTTCCACTCTTTGTTTAATGCATATAAAATATTGTAGTGAAATCAGCAATGCTTACATGTTTGTATATCCTGGTAGTTCAAGCAGTTTCATATGATTGTTCCCCATACCATTAACTCTTTTAAAATGTTAATATTTTAAGTGATTGGTACTGCACTATGACAAGATATCATAGAGTTTATTGGGGTGCTAATATTTTCTGTTAGAGACCACGCTGTGGGGACCTTTCGCCTCTGTGTCTGACGCTGTGGGACCCAGAGTGCACGGCACACTTGGGCCTGGCTGTTCCAGGCTGTGCAGGCCTCATCAACTGTCCCCCTTTGCCTTGCAGATTGTTTGCTACATGAGGAGAACTTCTCGGTGAGGTGCCCCAAGCACAAGGTGAGTGGGAGCCGGAGGAGCCTGCATTCCCTGGGGGCTGAGGGGTAAGGGTGCCTCCCCCGAGGCAAAAGCCCAGGCTTTGGAAGACCTGACTGAGCTGACCCCACCTGCACCTGGGGCTGCCACCCTGCTCCTGGCCCCAGAGAGTGGAGAGGCACGTTCCTGAAGACAGGCCTGGAGGCCACACCCTGGGTGGTTCCAGGGAGCTGCAAGCAGTTTGTGCACTGGTTTTTGAAGGGGCTTTAAAAAAAAAAAAAAAAAAGTGTTCATTCAGAGAAATGAGATCAGACATGGTGAAATGCCCGACTTCCACTTTAGAGTTCACAGGTTGATCTGGTGAGAAGGGTGCTAGGGCTGGTGGGAAACAAGTGTTTTCTGAGATTTGAGGGATTGGGGAAAGAGTTGACTCTCGGCTTTGGCTTTGGGGAAATTCAGTCTTGAAGGTCATAGAGCAACAAAGTCAGCCGCCCCACCTGCCTTATGTTCAGCAGATGGTCTCTTAGGAAAGGGGGGCGCCCAGCAGGTGACACAGCCTGCTTCTGAGATGCCAATGATGGGGGAGTGGAAAGGGAGCCCCAGAACAGAGTAGGATGGAGCTGCTGCCACCTGTTTCCTGCAGTGGCCACCTCATCTAGCTAAGGTCACAGTGACACCTGGTGGTCACTAGCTTCTCACAGACTTCAGTCTCCAAGTAGAGCCAAAAAATACTAGAAAGAGCTCACCTGGAGGTCTGTCCTCAAAGCTTCCTGAAAGATGCTCATGCCTGTCTTTAAAAATTATTTCCAGAGGTGGGGCACAGGTGTAACGGTTTCTCTTCATGTTTGCTTAGAGTCAGATTTTGCCTCAGAAACCTTGTCTGGGTGTCTCCTGTGTGTCGTTCAATACTGACTTTCCCTTTTCTTTCCTTTTCCATGTGCTGTTCCTGTCCTCGCCTCTGCCCTCCCTGACTCCCACACTCTGTCCCTGTGTCCCTCTGTCCGGTCTGCTCATGGCTTTACCGGCATCAGCCTCCCCTTCCGTGCCCTCTCCCCGCCTTGCAGAACAAGACCTCGAAAGGCAGCCTCAGCACAGAGCAGTCGGAGCGGGGGTGAGGGGGGCAGTGTGCGCGTGGGAATGGAGAGGACAGCAAGCACAGGTGAGTCAGGGCCGCCCGCCCGCCCGGTAGGTGTCGGCGCCTTGACGCCGGCATTTAGTTTCGTGGAGTACTGACATCAGATGGGTAAAATGGTTCTGTTACTTGGCTCCCTGGATTATCTGTGGGCCAGTGGTGGAGGCTTCACAGCTGTCCTGTGGGGGTTCAGGGTGACTCTTCCTGAAGTCTGCTTTTTGGGGCAGAGCTGCCAAGTGGGCCCCCATGGTGGTCCTGAGGACAGTGACCAGTGTGTCAGACCATGCATGCACACACACACGCACCCCAGCCTGGGCACTTCTCTGCACACTCTGCTCCTGCCTCTGTCTCCAGGAGAGTTCCAGCCTCAGGTTTTGTCAATTGACTACATTTCTGTAAAGCTTTTAGTGTATTTTTCTTTGAAAAACAGAAAATTCTCCAAGTTTCTTACATGATATCTTTCATCCCCAAGTACCATGAAGGATTCCTTTTCGAAAAAGTACCAAGGGAAGGAAAATTGTATCAGATTTAGTAGACTTTGGCATTCAACTTAATTTTACTCTTCAGAGTAGAGCAATTGATCAGTTCCGTCGTGCACGTGTGAGCGCGTGGCCAGGCTATCTGCGCATGCACCGTGGGGACAAGATTCCAGGATGGGGGTCCTGGAAGCAGGTGGATTGTGCTGCCCTGTGCTTGCTGTTTCTCCCTCCCCACCCTCCTGGGCTGCTGGGGGAGGAGGAGACATAGGGTACAGTGAAGAGGAACAGAGGTGGCTATGGCGCTGGCCGCTGCAGGTAGGGACTGCCTTGAAACACTCCAGAGTGTTCTCGCATGGCTCCTTCCCCTGCAGCGGGGGAACTGCTGTGTGGACTCTGTCCCCGGCGCAGAGGTCGTGGAGTCTTGGCACATCTCTGTGGACAGGGCCTGCCTTTCTGCAGAATATTAGATAGTAATGGAAGGGGAAGTTGACTCCTTGCAGGATGTGGTGTCTTTCCTCCCCTGAGAAGCCATTTCTGCAGTGGCTCCCGGCACTGCCCTTGGAGGCTCCTGAGGGCTGGGAGTGATGGTGGGCACTTGCTGTGGTGCTTTCCCTTGGTCTTCTGGGGAGCAGGGTTGTCAGTACAGGGCACCGAGCAGGGTGGGAGAGGGAATTAGAAGCTGTTTTGTGTGTTCTTGGGTCACAGGAACCAAATGAGTAAATGATTTGAAGTAGGTCATCATCACTGGCTACTGCACCATCAGCGTTGCTAGGCCACCCTACCTGCAGTCCTGCCCTGCTGTCAGCTCCCAGGCACAGCTGCGGTGTGGGTTTTGGTGAGCTGTTTGTGTTGGCCCTTCTCTGTTCTCTTGGGCTAGAGTGCCTGTGCCTGGCCCCATGGGCATCCACATGGTATAGTCGCAAAGTTTGACCCAGAAGGCCTGGCAGGAGAACCATTTGTTGTATGGTGCTTTTTGGTTTTGACCTGAATTGCAGCCTGTAGGTCCTGGTAGACAGCTCTCAGGGATCTTTGGCATTGTCCCTCGTCATCTTTAGGCCCTGCTGCTCCATAGGGCCTCAGCCTCCAAGTGGGACAATGATCTATAGCCTCCCTCATGCCTGCCAGTGGTACGGATGGACCGTCACATAGGGAGACCTCAGGCCTGCGGGATGGGTGGGGACAGGCGCACTGCATTCAGTCTGGTCTGTCAGAAATGCTCTCCGCATGTGTGGCTCCTAGAAGCAAATTGCTTTCCCTGGTTTCTCGGTTCAGCAGGGTATCCTTGAGGCCCAGGTGGGCCAGGGGGTTGTATGGAAGTTGCGGTCATCGGGGATAGAAGCACACCCCTCTCCAGGTGTGCGTCAGTACTCAGAGCCACCATGACTAGGAACCCACACAGAGCAAGGAAGGACCAGTGTGTGTGCATGGGTCTCCTGCAGCCTGCAGAGTGCTGTGTGGTGGGGGTCTGGCCTCTGCTTGCGTCTGAAGAGGAAAATGATGATGCCAGTCAGGTGAGGATTCGGCTGGGTCTCAGCCAGTGCTGGCCACACAGCTACCATGCTGGCCTGCAAGTTTTTCACAACTGTAACTGGAGGGGTCAAGATAGCTGATTAGACTCAACACCCACCCTGTCTTTCAGCAGATACCCTAACCTAGGGTCTGGGAGGTGCTGCTTTCACCACATCCTTACCCTCAGGGCATGGGGTAGCTGGCCAGGAAACGTCAACAAGGAGAGGTCCAAGACAGCGTTCTGAGAACGAGGGAGCACCATGGTGAATCTTCGGCTGCCTACTACATCCTCTCACCGAGATTGTTGTCTCTGGTTTTATTATGCCTGGTCTTATCAGGTGGTGAACGAAGAGGCCCTGCCTCCCTTGCCAGCCACAGTGACCCAGTGGGTGAGGAGCAGAGACCTTCATCTGGGCAGTGCCAGCTGATCACGGGTGCGCACACAGCTGCCCAGCCCATCTGGAGGAGGGCTCTCTGCACCCTGATCTCCCCCCCCCCCCGCCCTCACCTGTGTAGGGAAGCTTCAGCACCGAGCCCACATCTGTATGGTCTTCCCCCAGCACCAACTGCCAACTCGGCCTTGTGCTGTACCTCCAGAGGCCACCTGCCCCGCCCGATGGCCTGCTTCTCTGCAGAGACCCAGCCAGGCTCCGTCGAGGTGCTGGTCACAGTGGGAATGCCGGCCAGGTCCTGGCCCTGCCTTTTGAGTCTGTCCTGCCACACACACACCTCCACCCCTGCCCAGGAGCCGGGCTGCCTCCTGGGCCTGTCGAGTGCACCTCTGCTGGCCTTGATGCACTCTGCGCTGCCTCGTCTTCTGGGCCTCAGCATCAAGGGCTCACCCTTGGGAGCCCCTCCTTCCGAAGCCCTGTCTAAATCACCCTCCGCGGTGGCTCTGCAGCTTTCCTAGCAACTGCATGTTTCGGTGTCTACTCATATGACTGGTTACTCTTTGAGAGCCAGAGCCACCTCTGCAGCATTTCGGCCCAGTGCCAGAAGTTCCCAGTAGCATTGTATGTGTTAGCGGGGTGAGCGTCTGACTGACCAGGCCCTCAGTGCCGATTCAGAATTCCATTTCCCTTGCCCCTTCCTGTTGGAGAAACTCGTGTGTTGGAGAGCTAAGGAGGCCACCTCAGGTGACCCATGGGCTGGGCGTGTCAAGCTGATGGATGCCTGGTGCTGAGAGGAGAGGCAGGAGTCTGGTGTGGAGGGACACAGGATCCCTTTGGGGGGTCAGGCCACAGGGTGGCTAGGAGACCCTAGGGGAGGCAGACAGCGTAAAGGAACATGAGGTGATTTTGGCCCAAGAGGAAGCCCTGTACCTGCAGCTCAGCATTTTGATAGCTTTGAGCATCCTCAGTGCAGAGAGCTCACCTGGCCCAGCTGCGTACTGTCCAGGGCCCAGTCCCACCTCCAACAGCCAGGAGGCTTCGGCACCAGTCTCACCTCTCGGAGTGTCCAGCTTCCTCCTCCTGACGGTGCGATCACGTGTCAGTGTTAGCAGGAATGTTGTCTGTGGTACATAGTAAATGCTGAAGGGATTCTCTTCCCTTGCCATACTCCCCAGTTTTTAAAAGTACCTAGAAAGTCATGGTATTGTGTGTTTGGGCCAGCCTAATGCACGGCCAGCAGCACACAACCAACTGGTCAGGCAGATGCTGGACACCAGTGTAGATGTGATGATGCACACCTGTAATCCCAGCACTCAGGAGGCTGAGGCAGGAGGATCATTGCAAGTTGCAAGCCATCCTGAATTTTACAGTGACCCTGTTTCAACATCACCCAAAATGCCTGGAACCCAGATGCAGCTTCTTCCGAGATTGGGGGTTGTTGCCTGGGCCTACTGTGAGTAGTGAACAGGGTTGGGGTGCAGGCCGAAGCCTGCTGAGCAGGCTCTGCCCTGTCCTCCTCACCACCGGCAGAACCTCACAGGGTGCTTGGGCATCCTGCCTCACACCTGCAGCTGGCTCTGGTCATTCTGCTTGTTCCTGAGGCAACCCCACTCAGCTTCATCCTGTCATTTTACAGAGGGCCCCTGGTTCTTGAGGGTAGAATAAGCGTGACATTCATTGCCGCCTCGCACCCTGCAACAGGAAAGCCATTGAGACCATGCGAGTCTCCCTAGGATGGCAGGTGCAGGGGTTGCAGTCTAGGGGTATGGACTGTGGGACTGGAGCAGGCTCTGGGACCCAGGGTCAAGAAAAGCCACTGTGCTGTGTACATTCAGTGGACAAGGTGTGGCCCCACCACTGGCCCTGGTTCCTGGGGCCTGGCCACCACTCTGGAGTTGGTTCTCCACTTGAGCATGGCAACGCTGTACTGCTGTGCCGGAAGCACCCTCCTGAGTGTTTGTGTGTTCCACCAAGCAGTTAGGAGCCTCCTCCTAGTGCAGGCACAGGCGTGTACGTGACTAGTGAGTTCCTAGCTCTCACGTGCACAGTGGCCTCACTGGTTTCATGCATTGGTGAGTATTAAGGCAGCAGGACAGGGACAGCCACCTGGCTTTTCCGGAGGTTCATTCTTGGTGGAGGGCGTCAGAGAAGAGAGAGGAAAAATCAGGGGACCTAGGACGCCTCTGCCTAGAGTGCTGTGATTGACAGCAAGAGGGTGGACCACCATCCTGACTACTGGTCTGACTGTGCCGGGCTGGCTATTGGGGTGCAGTGGTCTCTGTGAACCCTCTCTACACAGGGGTGGTGCTAGGGCCTTCTTGGGGGCCTGGGGATGGCCATGCACTCTGTGTGAGCCCTGAGCCTCAGCTGGAGGGAAAAGGAACTTGGTGGCCAGTGGCAGGGTCCTGAGGACCCTGGAGGGTTAACAGGCTCCGGCTCTCACAAGCCCCCCAAAAGGACACAGCCAGAGGCTCCGGAAAGCATTGCTTGTGTAAAGAACTGGCTCTGTCAGCTAGGGATGGCTATGAAGTGACCACGACAGGCTGGTGGGTGGGACATGGCCTGAGAGGCCCTGGTAGCCCCATGTTACTGACTCAGGTCACTGCTGCCTTGCACCATGTACCAGGTCCAATGTCCTCGGTGGGGTCAGCATCAGTCTTGATGTGTCCCGAGCCAGCTGCACACCTGCAGAGGACTCGGGACTGAGGGCCGTCTTGTGCTGCTACCGGGCAGGAGCTGCACGTGGCAGGGGTGCGCGGGGTCCTGGTGCTCAGTGGCGGCTGTTTGTCTTCCAGGTTAGACTGTGGAGATGAGACGTGGTGGCCACTCTGGATGGAATGGAAATGTCGTACCCCGCCCCACCCCGCGTGCCTGCCCAAGCCAGCACTTCCTCCCTACCTTCTCACATCACTCAAACCAGTGACACCACAGGAAAGAGAGACCCAAGATGTTGGAATGGCTGTTTCCATGGACACAATCTCCATAGTGACAATGTGGGGGGAGGGGGGAGGGGGCTGATGGGGAAGTGGGGGGAATAAAGGGAGGGATAAAAAATATATATATATAAATCTATTTTTAGTCTGGAAAGACTTTGTTTAAATGAAAGGTGCGCTATCCCTTTTGATTCTATTTTAAAATTATCTAGTTAACTCCAAATTTGTTCCAGTGACAGTGAAACTTAAATGTGAAATTGAACTGAAAAAACTCATCTCATAAAGGATTGGTGGGGGCTTTGCTCTTTATCTTCTCCCACCAGTTCTGAGAACACTAGACCCAGGAGATACAGGGCGGACGGGCTGCACCCAGAGCCACAGCCAGCCCAGCCCCCAGAGAGCTGTCTGCAGCGGGAAGGGTTGGGGACGGGAGTCGGGGCAGCCCAGGTTTCCAGGTGTGTGGGGGGGTGATGTTTCAACGCAAAAATAAATTTTTTCCTTTCCAGAAACACTATTTATTTATTATTTTTTAAATTTTTATCTTTTGGGGGATAAAATTAGCAGGCGCTCCAACATCGTGGCAGTGTCCCTGGTCACTTGGCTGGGGAGACCCCAGGAACTAACCAGGCGGGCACAGCAGCCAAGTTGAAGGATGCACCCAGCTCTGTCCTCAGCACATTCCAGGCAGCTGCGGCCGGAGCCTGAGCCATGGGGACCCTGGGGTGACGGGGGGCCCAGGCCGGTGCTGCCAGAGCGGGCAGTGTGGGAGGGACAGTGGCATGAGGCACAGGTGGGCTGAGTGACCAAGGACAGCCACCTGCCACTTCTGCTTTTGCTTTCATTTTTATAACGGAAAAGAGGGCTGTCGGGTAAGCAGCCCAGGCTTCGTGATTCTTTATGTTTTGTTTTGTTTTGTAATTGTATAATTTTTAAATATCTGAGTTTTAAAAAAAAGAAAAAAGTACAAAAAAATCTTGTTAAGGCCTTAAGAAGGGTTAGTGCATCTTTCAGGGGTCACTCTGCCGTGGGGACAAAATAGCTGTTTCACAAACAGTTTTATTTAAAAAAACTAAAAACAAAAAAAAATCAAAAATAATAAACTTCATTTTAACCTTGCTTCCTTTTTTGGTTACTATAAAATGAATGTGTGTCTTCCTTCCCCCTATCCAGCCCCCAAAAGGTATCCTTGCTTCTGTTCTAGGAGTCACCCTCTGACCTGGTCCCTTTGTTCGCAGCTTTTCAGGGTTCCAGGTGGCCCTTAGAGTGGATGGTAGACTTACTTAATGCACACAAAGACATGTTTCCAATAAACATGCATTTAAAAGATTATTAAAAAGTAGTGTAATGTTGAAGGACTCTTTCAGGGAACAAATACTGAAAAGATGGTTGCAAGGTAGAGTAAGCAATTCTAAGTGAGCGTGTGTGCTTATCAATTTGGGGCTATAGAAATGGCATTAATTGTTGTTCTAATGGCTGCATCCTGCGGCACGGTCACTTCCGACCTCGGCCCGGGTGGTGGCACTGGTGGGCGTACTGCCCACGGCAGGTCCAGCGGGGGCTGTGGGGCAGGACCTGGGCAGACAGGAAGGCTTCCGAGCTGGTCAGCTTCCCGTGCTGGTCTTGACTTTGCACTAATACAGTTAAAATGAAATTGATAGATTTCAGGTGTCAAGGGTTAAACCACAAAATTTTGAAAAATATGTTATCTGGAGGAAACTATTTTCCTGACAGCAAATACTTTTTTGTCACTTTGCCTATTATTCTTTTGTCCCTTTTGATTTGCTGACGATGTGTGATGATAGCCCGTGTCCTGACTGTTCTAGGCCTTTCCTTGAGCTGTGGGGTGGCCAGCTGTTGCTTCCTACTGGGCCTTCTCACATCACTCTGGGCTTCCTACTCTAGTATCCTGGCTTCTGCAGCAGCTTCTGGGGCTTTTGGAGGGGTGTGCATGTGTTTTGTAACATTTTCTTTTTAGAGCAGCTTTTGTTTTCGTAGCAGGAGGTGCAGGGTTCTCACATGCCCAAGTGTCAGCGCCCTCACCAGAGGGGTACTTGTCTTAGTGCCGACAGACACATGCCATAGCTCCCGGTGGCTCAGCAGGTGCTGTTTTCTTTGGCATCTTTCTTGGTGTTATATGTGGTTTGGGCCCAGACTCATTTGTAAGTACACATATCTACCATGCCAGTCGCCCAGGATAGTCAGTCTGCCCTACAACTGCTCTGTCCCCCCATTCATCTTCCTCTGCCTGCCCCTGGTGACCACTGATCTTGCCTTTGCAGTTTGGCCTTTTGCAGACTCCTGTAGCTGAAATCCTAAAGCATGCAGCTTTTCAGACTGCTTTATTTAGCCATATGCGATGATGGTTCCTTGGTTTACAGCGTTCTGCTGCCTTGATAGCTCGTTTCTTTCTATTGACAAACAGTAACTGTCTGGATGCCCTACAGCCTGTCCTTCCACCTGCTGAAGGGCATCTGGGTCGATGCCAGGCTTGACAATCATCGGTTGCTTTGCAGGTCTCCATGCGGATGTAAGTCTTCAGGTCAGTGCCAAGGGGCATCATTGCCAGTTGGTTTAATTTTGCAGCAAATTGTTTGCGTCCCCACCAGCAGCGTGTAAGGGTTCCTGGTGCTCCACATCCTCACCAGGGCTTTTGTGATGTCTGTGCTCTTGATCTTTTCCATTCTATAAGATGTGCAGTGGCTCAAAATAATTTTTAAAGTTTTAAATTTGTGACAGAGAGCCAGGCATGGTGGCACATGCCCATAATCTCACCATTCGGGATGCCAAAGCAGGAGGATTGCTGCAAATTTGAGGTCAGCCAGGCTCCAAATTGAGACCCTGTCTCAAATTTAAAAAAAAAAAAAAAAAAAAAGCAATAAATAGGTAAGTTGTAAAAACTGCAACCTCATCTTACTTTGATCTTTAGGTGAATGTTTCCCTGGCGTTGAGTGTATCCACCTTGTGGTACAGCTGCTCTCCACAGCTTTTCCATCCTACACAGCTGACCCTGCCTGTTCCTTGTGCGGTTCCCTGGGAGGCTGGCCTGGGCTCTGTGGCACATACACTGCCACGCTCTCCTGCTCCCCAGTGCTGGCCTGCAAGACCACAGCTCCGAAGGCAGCCTGCCCGAGGTCCAGAGGGGTCAGAAAAGGACACCGAGGGGCCAAGCTCCTTTCCGTGCCCAGGGTGGAGCTGGGGTTTAGGCGTTTCCACCCAGCAGTACAGTGGTGCCTGCCTGGGAGCGGGGTCAAATGCTGGAACTTTCTTTCCCTGACTGCTGGCTGCTTCAGGTTCCTGACTGGCTTCTGAAATGTTCACAGAGGTGTCTGGGTCGCACAGGGTGCTCTGGGAAGAGGAGCAGGACCTTCTAACCCACCTCCTCTCTGCTATATTGAAGTGCTGTGGCCCCTGTGGTGGTGGCCAGCGCTCCACCCCTGTGCAGCATTCTCCCTGTTGGCCTGGGTGGTCCCAGGGTGGGAGGTGCAGGCTGCGTGTTCTAAAGAACAAGAAGCGTCCATGCAGGCCACAGGCAGGATTTGCTGCTCCAGCAGCGTGGAGCTCTAGCTCCTCGTGTGTTTCAAATCACAGCACTGACATTGCTGTGACTTAGACCTACTTACCTGACATCTCCTCTGCCTTGGGACAGAACCACCTGCCTTTAATGGCCACAGAGGGAACGAGAGAAGTGTGCCCAGCAGTGCCCAGCACCTGAGTGCTAAGCCTCAGGCGGCACAGGCCTCATGGCTGAAGCCTTTCATTGTGGCTACCTGTTCTGAACTCAAACCCCTGGCACAACAGAATTTGGCTTGAATTACACATGGAATCCCCCGAGTTGGCCCTATGATTCCCTGAGGGTCTCAGGTAGGAAGGTGCTGCCAGCAAGGTCAGGCCAGCAGCCCAGGCCACTTCTGAGATTTCCCCAGGGCCTAAGTGGGTCTTCCCCTGCAGGTCATATGTGTGACCTCAGAGCTGACCGCCCCCCTGCAGCTGCCTGCCTCCTGCTGCCACTCCCATGGGACAACAGCCCAGGGGTGCATCCACCTCACAGCCAGCCTGCTGTGGCCTGCCTTGGCATTTCAGTTCTCAGGCCTTCCTGTACCTCTCAGGCCAGACCCTTGGGGCCTGTGTCACCTTCCCACTGGCCCAGCGCTAGCCCACCACAACCAGTGTGTTCATCTCCTGCACAGCTCTCCCGCCACGTGTCTGGCCCCGTGTCCTAGCTATCCTGCAGAGGACAGGAAGGGCACGGACTCCCACAGCTGCTCAAGTCCCACCCCTCCCTCCTCCCTGCACCCGCTGGCTGCTTTATAAAAGGTGGCTCCCACACAGATGAGCTGGCTGTGCTGGAGTGTGCTTCGTGGCCCTAGGTACCCGGAGTGGTCAGGACTTGCAGTGTGTCCATAGGAGCCCAAGGGTCTCCATGGGGCTGCTGACCGGGGATGCACTGTTCTCTGTGGCCGTGGCCGTGGCCGTGGCCATCTTCCTGCTCCTGGTGGACCTGATGCACCGGCGCCAACGCTGGGCTGCTCGCTACCCGCCAGGCCCTTTGCCTGTGCCTGGGCTGGGCAACCTGCTGCAGGTGGACTTCCAGAACATGGTATACTCCTTTTATAAGGTAGGGGACCTGGAGGTGGAAGCGTACAGTGGCCAGGGTGACATTGCAGGGTGACATTGCAGCAGATGGGTGAAACCACCCAGTGGAGAGGGACCTGGGCCTGTAAGAGGAAGCAGGTGGTGAGGTCTAGAGGAGGACACTGCAGAGCCTGGGGATACTTTGGACTTTGCAAGGAAAAAGTGGGAGGACAAAGGCCAGGAGACGGGGTGGCACTTGGCAGTGTGTTTTGTATCTAGTTGGACAGGGCAGAAGTGGAGGCCCCAAGTCCTTTCTGACAGTGTCGGGGGAAAGGTCCTGTGGACGAGGGGAGGGGTCAGGAACTTGGAGATCAAAGCTAAGAGAGGTACTGTGACACCCTTCACTTATGCTACTGTGTGGAGTTGGCTCACCGCTCACATCTGTGGCCCTGGGTGACCCCTGTGTAAACTGTACAGTTTACAAGGCAAGGTTACAGTTTACCGTGTGCAAGGTCATGGCTGGGGGAAAATATCCCTAGTAATTTGCAGACTAGAAGAAGTGACCTCTCCACACTGAGACACTTCTCAGCCTCAGGGCACACCTCAGTGGTAGAGTACTTGCCTAGCATGCAAGGGACCCTGGCCCCAAGTTCTTGGCCCTGCAGAGAATGAAAGGGGGCATCAGATCTCTGCAGTGCTCTGCTCAACCAGAGTCGCCCGAAGTTTCCACTCGGGTCCTCCAGGTTGGCTGGGACCCTGACTTGAGTCTCATGACTTTCACCTGCAGCTGCGGCACCGCTTTGGGGACGTGTTCAGCCTGCAGCTGGCCTGGACGCCCGTGGTTGTGCTCAACGGGCCTGTGGCTGTGCGTGAGGCGCTGGTGAACCATAGCGAGGACACCTCAGACAGGCCACCGATGCCCGTCTATGAGCACCTGGGCTTCCAGCCACATAGCCAAGGCAAGGGATAGTGGACACATGGGACAGGGCTGATGGCAGTGACCAACCGAAGGAGTGGATCCAATGGGGCAGTGATGTGGTCCAGGGACACAAGAAAAGCCCTGAATTCTGGGCATGTGGATGAGAAAACGGCCCATTGCAGAGCTGTGGGCAAAGATGTAGGTGCATTGGGGGACAGTCTATGATGAGAGGAATGTAAGAAAGGTGATGGCCCAGAGGGCGTGGCCAATGCCCCTGGTCACTCCCATGCCCCATCACCCCCAGGTGTGGTCCTGGCACACTACGGACCTGCCTGGCGTGAGCAGCGGCGCTTCTCCGTGTCCACCCTGCGCAACTTCGGCCTGGGGAAGAAGTCGCTGGAGCAGTGGGTGACCGAGGAGGCCGCCTGCCTGTGTGCCGCCTTTGCCTCCCAGGACGGTGGGTGATGGCTTGAGGGGCACCAGGAAGGAATAAGGCAGGAAAGTGTCAGAAGGGGCAACACCATGATGTGCATCCCTGTTCCCAGGACGCCCCTTTCGCCCCAACGCCCTGCTGAGCAAAGCCGTGTGCAATGTGATCGCCTCCCTCGTCTACGGGCGCCGCTTCAAGTATGAGGACCCGCTGCTGGACAGGACACTGGAGCTGCTGCAGAAACTGCTGAACGAGAGCTCTGGCTTGACGCTGCAGGTGCAGGGCTCGGGAGAGTCCGGGCGCTTCCCCTCCGTGCTGCTGGGCCTCTTGGGAAGAGAATCCTTGCAGGTGACATAGAACCAAGGGCACCCAGAGAAAGTCACCCCAGCAGAAAAGGGCTGGAGGTGGCAAATGACACACAACAGTGCAAGAGGTGGCCTGGACTCTGGGCTCCGGAGAGGGCAGGGTCTGCACCTCCGGGCCATGGTGGGAGCCACCAGTGCTTGTGAGACTTGCGGGGTTGGATGTTACTTTAGGCAGCCAGGCCAAGAGTGAGCAGGCCACCAGTGGGCCGAGACAGGCCAGGTTCTTGGGGAGGTGGGGCCTGAGCCTGGTCCAGGTGAGAGCTACGCAAAGGAAGGACTCAGGTCTCCTCTGTTCCTGTCACAGGTGCTGAATGTGTTCCCCTGGTTGCTGCACATCCCGGGCTTAGTTGAAAAGTTTTTCTCTGGGCACAAAGCATTCATTGCCCTCCTGGATGAACTGGTAATGGAGCACAGGATGACCTGGGACCCAGCGCAGCCACCCCGAGACCTGACTGACGCCTTCCTGGCTGAGATAGAGAAGGTGAGTGGCAGCTGCTAGAGATGAGGTAGGGGGCTGGGTGCTGGGGAGCTTCAGACAAGTGAGACGTCAGCCTCTCCCAGGAAACAGAGCCGGACTTAAGAGGTGTGGATTAGAAGGCCATTTGGGGGCTTCCTCCCATATCCCCAACCCACCTTCTCTGCCTGGCCCAGGCCAAGGGAAATCCTACAAGCAGCTTCACCCAAGCGAACCTGTGCGCTGTGACATCTGACCTGTTCGTGGCAGGAACGGCAACAACATCCATCACGCTGGCCTGGGCCCTGCTGCTCATGATCCTGCACCCGGATGTACAGCGTGAGCCCAGCAGGGGCTGGGGGTGTGGGAGGGTGAGAGAGGCAAAGCAGTGGCAGGTCCTCAAGCAAGTGTGACGCAGTGCTGGGGTTGCAAGCACTGGGGTGACCCAGAAGAGTGCCCTGCTCACCTGGTCACAGCCCTTAACAAAGGAGAGATTCAGGCCACAGGCTCCCAGGACTGACCTGCCGTGGGGACGCTTGTCTGTGCAGGCCGAGTCCAGCAGGAGATCGATGAAGTGATAGGGCAGGGGCGGCCCCCGGAGATGGCGGACCAGGCCCGCATGCCCTTCACCAACGCCGTGATTCACGAGGTGCAGCGCTTTCGACACATTGGTCCCTTGGGTACACCCCACATGACGGCCCGGGACACTGAGGTGCAGGGCTTCCTCATCCCCAAGGTAGGCCTGGGGCCCTCCTTCCCCAACGTGGCCACTCCCAGGTGAGGCCCGGCATTGGTCAGGCCACCCGATCCTGGATTCCAGTGGTGCTGCCAGGTCCTGCCTCATTGTGTGTGATGCTGAGCACAGACAGTGCCTCTGCCCTGTCCCCATGGAAACCCCCTTTAGGCAGCAGCAGGTGGCAGTGAAGTACCCATAGGAGTCTCCATGTGGCATTGCCATTGTAACAAAGAGGGTGCTGAGAAGCCTGGGCCTGAGGGCATCTGGAAGGGACCATACACATGGCAGGAACTCCAACCCATGTGTGCTACTGGAGGATTCTGGGGCTCCTCACCTGGTCCCCCTTCATGCCGTGCATCTCCCGCCAGGGGACCACGCTCATCACCAACCTGTCGTCTGTGCTAATGGATGAGACCGCCTGGGAGAAGCCCCTCCAGTTCCACCCTGCACACTTCCTGGACGCTGAGGGCCGCTTTGTGAAGCACGAGGCCTTCATGCCCTTCTCAGCAGGTGCCTGCTTCTTGGGTACCCGGTCCCTGTCCCCTTTTCAGGGTGCCTTGGTGGGAAGGTACCCAGGCTGCAGGCTGACTGAACCCCGTCCCTGCCCACAGGGCCCCGCACGTGCCTCGGGGAGCCCCTGGCCCGCGTGGAGCTCTTCCTCTTCTTCACCTGCCTGCTGCAGCGCTTCAGCTTCTCGGTGCCCGAGGGACAGCCCCGGCCCAGTGACTGTGGGACCTGTGGCATTCTGCTGAACCCACTCCCCTACCAGCTGTGTGCTGTGTCCCGCTGAAGGCCTCCCCACACAGCCAGGCAGGGCCTGGCAGCAGTGTGGAATCCAGGATCGGGGGCCCTAGGTGCTGCCTGGCTTTCCATGTCATCATGGCCATGCTGGGGAAGGGGAGCCCCAGACCTACTTTGGGGATGCGGAAGCCCTGCACCTCAGTGTACGGGATGTCGTGTGGGGTGTGTGTTAGTAAGGAGCGTCCATCAGCAGCTTCTGCTCCTAAGTCTCTTTTCATCTTCAGCCTGGCACCCAGCCTGGCCCAGCTGGTTACTCACATGCATAATAAACCAGGCCTGCAGCCACCACTCGGCTATAGTTAGTCCCCTCAGCCACCTGTGTGAAGCCAACCCTGACCCTCTGCCTCCTCCACCCAACAGAAGCTCAGGTGTCCACAAGGCCATGGTTATAACAATGCTCAGCCGGTGACAGCTCACCACACGTCGTCACCCATGGAGACCCAAGACCAGCACTGGGTTGGTGGCAAACCCCAGGCAGTGGCTCTGGCTCCCTGGGTGTCAGGTGGGGCCAAGTGTGAGTGGGTTTCCTCTGGGAACCAGCCCAGTCCCTTGCAGGGTGACAGATGGCACTGGTGGTCCCCAGCTCCCCTCAGGTGCAGTGAGTTACCAGAAGGTCTTGCAGACCTGGAAAAGCTGTCACACTCAGTGTTGTGACTTAGGACAGATGACAATCAGCTGTGGGGCCAGGAGGGGGGACCTGGAAGGCAGGCACAAGTGTTTAGTTGTCTGAATAGAGTTCAGATGACGGTCAGTTGTCCCAGCCACCAGGTGGGACACATGTAGTGAGCCATGCTCAGGTACAACTCAGAATCCAGGATTTTCATGGAGTTTAGTTCTGTGGGTGTGCAGTGCCCATGTGGCTGACATCAGTGACTCAATCTCAATCCCCAGCTAGATCACAGCACTGGCATAGATGATGTGGAATTGCTGCGGATCCCAGCCTTGACCCTTAAATACACTTGTCCCAAGGACAGTCAACAGCCTTAGGGAAAATCCCCCAGTAAACGATCAGAAGTTAGGCATGAAACTCCCCAAGCCACTGTGGTGACTACTACACAGGCCCGATCACATTTTCATGAGCATCTGTTTCTGCCCCCCTCCCCTACACACAAACACCATATCTCTCGCTCGCTGTTTTTGGTGGTCTGTGTTGAATGCAAGGTCTATCTACACTCAGCAATCGGTCTTCAGCTAAGCTCCACTCCCAGGGCCATCTCAGTCCCACTTAAGCACTCTGTCAGGTGATGTAAAGTGCATTCACAAGGGGCTCCATCACCACCACCCACGCCCAGGTCTCTTTTCATCTGATCAGCTTGAAGCTTTAGTCTCATGCTCTCCAACTTTTCTGACACTAGGGACAGGCTTTGTGAAGACAGCTTTCCCGTGGACAAGGAATATGGGAATGGTTTCAGGGTGATTCAAGTCCATTATACTTACCGTGTACTTTATTTCTATTATTATGACATTGTAATATGTAATGAGATAATTACACAGCTCACCATAATCGCGAATCCCTGGGAGCCCTGAGGTTGGTTTCCTCTAACTAGATGGTCCAGTCTGGGTGAGGGGAGACAGTGATGCCTGCAGCATGTTGGTCCAGCTGACTCCATGGTTTCCATGTCACTTCAGAAATCCCTGCTTCCCTCAGGATGCTAGAAATGGAACCAGGCTTTAAATGCTTTGAGGGAGGTCTCAGGATACTTAGCCTTGACTTTAATCCAGAACCTCTGGAGATCTGAGGTCATCTCAAAAACACTTTTAAGGCAAATGTCATTTGTGATTGCAAGCACTGATCTTCTAGCATGGACAAAATCAGTTCATCCTGTTTATATACAAATGAGCACAAAGCCGTATCTTTCCCATTCAGAGGTCTTTTGTGGTTGAGAAGTAATGCTCAAAGTCTTTCGAAAGATAAAATAGGCAACTGTTGTATTCAGGAGTTACAAGGAGAACAATTACATACAGGACACAAAATTTATAATTTTGTGGTCACCCAACGTTAAATACAAGACCTAGAAAATTCAGCCGAGGGCCTGGATCCCACAGTAATGTCCTGCATGAGGCCAGCTAAAGACATAGAGCATATGACAATGCCTTCCAGGAGTCCAACTGGAGGCTTAGAACCCACGACAGTGACTTATGCAAGTCTGTTTAATGAATCTGCTGGGGAGCCCAAAGGTCAGTGGTGGAAACTACAAAGTCTGTGCCAGTGGGTTGAAGGAGCTGTGCTAGTGTGTGGAGTGTTCTACACTGGACAGGAAGCGTGACACTCAAAATAAGGACCAGGGCTCCCCTGAAAAGTACCCCAGCCATCCTCAGCAACAATGTGGTCCTGAGCTCCGACGAGAACAGTCAAGCACATGTCAGGAAGACAGCATGACAACTTCTGGAGGTTGAATAGCACACATCTTCCCTTCCAGAGCCAGGAAGTGATGCTCCAAAATGAACTGCAGCCACTCTCAGTGACGAGGTCCTGAGCTCCTCTGAGGAGAATGGCCAGATTCATATGGAGGAAGCTAGCCACGTGAGCTCCTCCAGGAGAACCAACAGCTCCAAAAAGCAACACTTAGAGAAACCCACAAGGTCTCGCTCTTCTCCATGATTCTATCTGTGCTGGCAACTTTCCTCAGGTGGCCGTCTACACTCAGCACCAGGCTGATTTAATTCAGCAGGTGTTAAATTGACCACCGATTTTTAATCCATAACAGCAACCCTGTACCACCCGGGAGAAAAACTGGCTGGCTGGGGATTTAGTTCAGGCTTAAGTGCCTGCCTGGCAAGCGCAAGGTCGTGAGTTCAATCCCCAGTACAAAAAAAAAAAAAAAAAAACAACTCTGGCTGGTGACGTGCCTTTAGATAACCATCTCACTTCTGTAAGAGAAGCCATGTGTGCACTGTGTCCGGCCCCTCTCAGAGCTGCACAAACTGCACTAAGGACATGTGCTTTAATGTGCGCTAATTTTAGCCACAACATGTGAAGCTGGGTGACAGCATTTCTCTGTGGCTGGCACAGTGCACGCCCCCACACTCAAAAGCAACCTCTTTGATCCATCTAGTAAAATCCGAAAGCTGTCCGGTCCAGGCAGCTGCCCCACCCATGACTATTCTGACACAAAATGACCAGTTCAGTTTTTGTGATGCATCGTCATCATTCAAAGACTGGCAGAGTTCTACATGTGAAGTATAAGTTGGCAACCAAAATTCACATCATGTATTCTCTGAAAAACATACTAGAAGAAAAAACATTGTCGCCTTGTTGTCAACATTGGTAGTCTTGCGGAGCTGGGTTTTGTACTATCAATAGCAATGGTGCCTCAATATTGCTCTGCTGTGACATCAGGGCACCTATTTATGATGCTGGCTGAAAGATGAACATGTGTTACATTTTGAACAGCAGCTGCTCCAAAAGTTCACGAAGGATTTCCTTAGCAGCAGGCAGGGCAGCCCCTAACAGGGAAGGGATTCTTCGCTTCAGTGTTGCAGTAGCCACTAAGGATGATGCTGCAGTGCAGTTGCATTTCATGAAACGAGGACCTTCTATACTTGCCTAGATTCTTTGTATTTATTTATTGTTTCTTTTGAAAAACTCCCAAGTGCTGATTTTTCATGCAGGGTGCTTGATCTCTGTGACACAGTTTTGAGATTTTCATGGCTTCATGAGATAACCAGTGTCTATATGTTGTACGAGGTGGGCTGGAGAATGAATCATCTGTTTTGATGAACTTGTAGTTTAATTGGAGGCTCTTGGTATTTTCATTTCTATGTTTTTTAATTTTTGGGGTTTTTTTTGTTTGGTTTGTTTTGTTTTGAGACAAAGTCTCTTATGTAGTGCAGCCTGGCCTGTGACTCACTGTATAGCCCTGACCTCAAACTTGTGACAGTTCTCCTGCCTCAGCCTCCCAAGTTGGGATTATAGGCATGTGCCACCGTGCCCAGTGGTGTTTTCATTAAAATGCAGCTTTCTTTTTGCTGGCAGTCTTAGAGTCTTCCCTAAGCTGTCTTTGGATCGTTCCCCTTTTCAGAGCAGTTCACCAGTGACATTTGTTTTTTACTCTATTTGGTTAGAGTGTTTATGCATTTACCAAAATGGTGTACAGAATGGAATAGAGACGCAGATGGATGTAGTAAATAAAATAACGGCAGGCCATATGTGGGATGGAATAATTGTTGGGTTCTCCCACATCGATTGCCACCAGATGCAGTGGTGCACTGAAGTACATCAGCTCACTTGCTGCTGCAAAGCTGTAACCAGCTGCAGCTTCTTTGCCACTTACTACCGCAAGTGACCGGTTTATTATGGTGTCTGTGCAGTCACACCTCTCTGCTAATGTTGACTTGTATTTGCAGCCACTAAATGCTGTCATCATCATCTCAGCTCCGCCAGTGATGATCAGGAGCACACAGCCTAGTAGATCCCTTGAACTCACTGCTCACATCGGGGCTCACACTCCTACGAGGCTCTAACGCCACAGCTGATTGAATAGGGCGCAGAGCTCAAGTGATAATCTGAGGATTGAGGAGAGCCTAACATGCAGACAAAGCTTCGCATGTTTGACTGCCACACACTTGCTGCTTGGTGGCCTGGTTTCTAACAGGCCCCATGCTGCTATGATCTGTGGTCCCAGGGACTGGGGCCTCCTGCTCAAAACCACTTAGATGGTACATCCCTACCCTTTCCTCCTGCAGTCCCTGGCTACTGCTATTCTACTTGCTTTTGTGAACTTAACTACTATGGGTGTTGTGTTGGTTAAGTTTCTCTCATTGCAGAGAAAAAATACCCAACACCCAAAATGAAGGAAGGAGAAGTTTATTTAGCTCACAGTTTGTGGAGGTTTCAGTCCATAATCAGCTGGCTCCAAGGCAGGGTGGCCTGGCACCAGGGCAACACTTCAAGGCAGCAGCCAGCAAAAGCAGTCAGAGTAAAAGGGCAGAGCAAGCCTCTTTTTCTCCTTTATATTGTACACAGGCCACCACCGCTCCCTCTCTAGGGCCAGTGTAACACTCACAAAATCTCCTGCCCTCCTCTTGCACAGGCTGAGGATATTTACAAAGTAAGCACCCTGGCTCCCTGCTGAGTCTCAGTGAAACTTCTAAACTGCTCAAGATGACACAATATAGCAACCATAGCAGGTGTATTAGCTTTGCTGTTGCTGGACCAAATTACAACACCCACAATTAATAGGATTATTTTAGCTTCAGTTTTTAGAGGGTTCACTTGGTGGTTGTCTCCCAGGCCAAAACTTCACTGTGGAATAGGAGACAAGCTCCAGGGAGAAAGGAACCAGAACCAGGTAAGTATCCACCTCCATGACCCATCAATAGGCACCTGGAGGTGTGCTTTATTAATCTCCTGTGTGGCTAGCAGGACAGTCAACTTGAAAAGTCAGCTTAACTGTCACATCCCAACTCTTTTCAACTTGATAATCAAATACAGATCCTTAAAGTATACTTCAGAGATACAAAGTCAAAATGTCATCTAACTTGATTTTACTATCCCAAATAATCTGTTCACCAGGGTTTCACAGTTTACAAATTTCTCAAAAGTCCTCTGAGACTTCAGGTAAACTCTTAGCTGAGAACCTTTACAAAATTCCAATTCAATTTACTTCAGCTGCAAAATGAACGGCATGGGGTAAACATTCTCATTTCAAAAGGTAGGAATGGAGAAACACAAAAGAATGAGATCAAAGCAAAACAAAACAATCCCATAACTTGATGTCTGTGATGCAGGTGCCATGCTGGAGAGATATGAGTTCCAGGGAGTGGTGCGTCCCTACCCATAAGGCCTTGCTGGTTGTAGCCCACAAGGCTCTTTCTTTGGCTGGCTCTGCTCACAGCCTGTGGCTTTCCTCAGCAAACATTCCAAGTTCCTGGCATCTCTGATTTCCTGAGGTCACTGTACCTTCAGCTTCATTCCTATAGCTTCATGTGTCCTCTCTCAGGGCAATCTTGCCTGGTCTCCTAGCTGTTACTTTGAAATCTGAGTGAAAGCCTCTATGACCCCACAGCTCTTGCACTATGCATGGTGGAACAACTAGAAGCCTGGCTTTGAGAGCCTTTCTGTCTGCCTCCCAGCCCAGAGGATCTGGGTGGGGGTGGTTTGGAGGATTTTTTCCACAATGAATCTTGGACCTGGGAAAAGCTTTGCATGTGTTCCTGCATGGATTTGGACATAATTGGCCATGGTTTTAGACTCACAACAAGAGTAGGCAGGATGAACCCAGGGCATACAGGACATCTGCCAGAGCTGGGTAAGGTCCAAGTAAATCTTTGTGAGGTTCAGGATTTGAATCTCAAATGGCCAAGTTTGTCCTTTAGTGCTCAGGGGCTTAGACTGAATTGCACAGTTTGAGCACCACTGAGCCTGCTTGACACTAGAGGCCAGTTGCCCATCCAGGACTGTCACATCTCTTGACTTCATACATGACACCACAGAAGATGGGGTAACTAGCAACAACAGGACATCCTTGTCAGGATTCATCCTGTGGACTCAGGCAAGTGGTGCCAGAAATTTAGAATGCCCAGTGGAAGTCCAGGGCAGAGCCCTTTCCCTGAGCCTCTAATCAGCAGAAGGCATGACTGGTCTCTTTTCCAGGCACCCAACTCATGCTGGAGTCCAGGCCTCTGTGCAGTGTGGAGTGGCCTCTCAGGCCAGCCTATAATTCGGTAAGAACACTTGCTGGAGGTGTAACACAGGGAATCATCCTCTCAATGACCAGGTCTGGAAGGTTCTATGGGCTTAGCCAGGCCTAGGAAATGAGGGATGTAGACTGCAGGCCTGCCCTAGGGAGAGGGATCCACCTTGGGCAATGAGGTGGCAGCACTAGGAAACAGAATGCACCCCTATACTTCACAGACTCTCCACACCGAGTGACGCTGGGCTCATCCCTCCCACCCCTGTTTCCCCTTCCACCCAAGGTGCTGTCATCAGGTGGCTCCTGAGTGCTATCTTCCTGCCTGCTGACCCCGTAAGGACACTGACTGTTGTCCTCTCCCCTGCCACATGCTCACCTTGTCACATCTGAACTTGGTATGTGGCAGTGCTCATGGCTATATAATGACAATAAGCTTCCCTGACTCTCAGGCAACCCTCTGGTGCATTTAGGAAATTGCTTGGGACAGAGAACAGCCACGCAGAGCAGGGACTACTTGGAAGCCTCCTTTCCTAGGGACTTTGTAGGATCCAGACAAAGGTTCCATCACCATTTTCCTAAGTGACCTCAGGATAGGGAGGGCCTCCCTCCCCAGCACCCTGGGGATGTGACCTGGCACTTGACACAGTGTCAGGAGGCCACCAGGGTGCAAGAGGCTACTGCAGAGTACCCACAATGGAGATAGAGATTGGGGAACATAAGCAGTGTCCCTTTAGCTGGAGAGAGGAGAGAGGAGAGGAGGGGATGAGAGGAGAGGAAAGGAAGAGATAGTTTGTCAGAGCAGCTTAGGGCACTTGAAAGGAGTCAGCTGGGCTCAGGGAACCAGAAACTCAAGACATGTGGGACCCCTTTCTCAATCATGGCTCCACATCTCAGAGGCATCAGGCGGGGAACTAGCTGGGGTTCCAGGCACTTGGCCATCCTGCATGTGAATTACCCAAGGCAGAGGACTCTAAAAAGCACAAACAGCCATGCTGTGGGGTGTTTGCCAGGAGAAACTTTCGCCCAGGTCCTGGTACCCTTTGATGATGATAACTCATTAGGTATCAGCCAGCCCGGGGACACAGACTTCCCAGGGAGGCAGCAGGAAGGGAAGTGGCTCATTCAGAGGCTCATACTCATTGGCTGCCCAGGCCAGTTCAAAGTGGTGCTCCGTTTGCACTTGACTGCTGCTCCTAAGCATCATCTCTCTTCCTTTCTTCCCTACATCTGGACAGAGGAGCAGAGTCCCAGTGTCCTGTCTGTGACCCCCACTGGAGAGTCACACTCCCAAAGCCCGGCCCACATGAGCAAGCGCTTCCTCTGCCAGCCTGCCTGCAGCTCTGAACACCAGGTCAGTCTCCTTCCCTCACTCTCTCAAGCTGGTCTGCATCTGCAGAGCCCCAGCCCGCTGCTTCCTGAGCCTCAGTGATGCCAGCGACTGTTTGGTCCCCTGATGTGAGAGAGACAAAAAGAGAGAAAACAGAGAAAGAAGGAAAGGAGTCCATTATTAGGGGCACGGGAGGGCTGCTGAAGGGACGCATGCATCCTCTAAAAGGAACAAAGAAAAAAACCCACAGGTTTTATTTGGCATTGACAGGGGTGGAGTTAAAGAGGCAGGCAGAGTGACATCCTGACCGCTGATTGGGCAAGTGTTGGCGCAGGAAAGCGGGAGGGTCAACCTTCCTTTTGTAAGAACCTGAAAGGCAGGGCTGAAGGGAGGCGCCCTGTAGCACCATGTTGACTGGCACAAGGGAAGAACCCGTCAGAAGCAAGGCTTTGAGGCCCTCCTGGTGTGTGGCCAACGCTCCTGGCATCCTCCCATGAGAAGGCCTCCCGCGCTGGCTGCACAGTGACCACAGCAATGAGCCCGAGGCAGATGTGGCTGTGAAGAATGAGGGCGTTCCTGTCCCAGGAATTCGGGTAGCACCTGCCTGCAGAGGAAGGGGTCTCTGGGAAACATCCTTGAACTTCAGTAGGAACAGTATTGTCAGACGAGAAGTCTACAGCTACCCAAGCCGCCAGTCCCGTCGGAATAGGGACATTTGAAGGCACAAGAGGCCCCCCAGACACCTCACCCCAGCAGTGCTATCAGGGGACAGCGCACCTCTGGGAACTCACTGGTCCAGTAGGCTGCACACTCGAGCCATGGTCATCATAATCACAGGGCACAGTGCAGCTCCGTGGTACAACACATGACTACCTTCTGCAGGCCTCAAAAGTCCATCGCCACCACTGCCTCTCCAAGTCCTAACGGCCTGACCTGCCCGCTTCCAAAATATGGAAATTATATAAAATCTTACGTCTTGACTGCTTATTCAGAAGAGTGGCTGAACTGTGGAAAGCACAGTCAGCGCTGGAATTTTTCTTACCTGCTCTCCTCCTTTGCATCCAGCTGTCCAGCTCAGCGGTGGCCCTGACAAACTGCAGCCTGCAGTGGCCATCAGCCCCATGGCCCCCAGGAGGAGCACGAGGCATGGTGTAGAGATGGCTAAGCTGGTTCAGGCTGGGGACAGGGTGACATCTGGGCTCAGTGATTCCTATCAGCCATCTCCAGGGCAGGTGCTTTCTTCCAATATCTCAGTGTAAATAAGGTCTGTAGCCAAGGTCGGTGCTGACCGGTATAAACAACTTACATAAGCAAGGTCGTAACTGGCACATGGCCACCGTGGTGAATCTGGTATAAATGGAGACTAAGGAGCCAAGGACTGCTGTGAATAGACAGTGACAAGGTTTGCAAGAGCAGCAAACCAGGTGGACTCTGTCTAAGCAGCTGAATAAAAGCTATTTAACCCTGTCAGTGTCTCGGCAGCTCTTCTTCAGGCTGCTCAAAGCCTGTACCTCCCTGGTCTAAACTGGTGAAAGACAGTTTCCTTGTTTTATTCTGGTGGCACTGGGTACTGGGTGTTGAACCCAGGGGACTTAGCAGTGCAGTCTATCCACTGCCCTTTTTTATTTCTTATAGCTCACTATGTTGCTCAGGCTTCCTTCTCCTGCCTCAGCCTCTCAGAGTGCTGGGATCACAGGACTGAGCCATCATACCCAATCCTTGTCACATTAATTTGAAGTTCTGAGTCTTACGTGACAGCATCCACAAGCCCCACCAATTATTTTACCCAC
>PVLA01014702.1:0-29062 GCA_004027455.1 Hydrochoerus hydrochaeris
AAGGGGAGGGAAGCACTAGCATCAGGACGTGTCAGGGTCACATACCTGCGCCCTGCAAGGAAGGTGATCCTTGGGTTCTGCAAACGTCGATGGATGAGAGTTAAAATTTTAAGAAAACACGGGAGCCGCGGTCATTGTGTGTCTGTGGCTCACCCCAGTGAGTGCTGGACACCTGTCTTGCGCCCCGAGCCTGGCTTCTGTCACGCTGGCCGAGCCCATGGCTGAATGTGGGGAGAGCCCGGGGGTGGGCGCTGGGCTCCCGGGTCAAGGTTCGGCACTGGCACTTCCCTTTGCTAGGCGCCATCTCTCTTCCTTCCTTGCTTGCTTCTGCCTCCCTCGTTACGCCTTTTTGTTTGTCAGTTAACAAACCTTTGTGGTACCTTTCTGACAAGTTTGCTTTTTCTCCTCAGTTATGCGGAGGAATCCTTTTGGTGTGGACATCTGCTGTCGAAAGGGGTCCCGGAGTCCCCTACAGGAGCTTTACAACCCCATCCAGGTAAGCCTCAGGGACTTACAGTCCCTTTGTATCATTTGCTGGGGGGAGTATGGCGTGGCACTGAGAAACTGCAAAATTGGCTTCTGGGGGATTTGAAACTTCCCACCTCCAGCATCTGACCCTCAGTGACTCCCCAACGCCACACAGGCTGAGCACCCCTAAATGGAAAATCTGAAGCCCCAAACACTCCTGAGCCCAGACCTTTCTGATCACCAGCCTTTCCCCCCTAAGGGAGACACTCATGGGGTGACAGCAGAAGCAGGCACCCCGGAAATGCTGCACGCTGTTACCCTCGGTTGCATAGGGTGTGCGCTGTGTCCCATTCCCGGGACACCTTGTGATGCCTGAATACATGCTCCGAAGTCTGAAAAATCCACCATGGAAACACTTTGGGCCCCAGCTTTTGGGTTAGGGACACTTGACCTGCATGTTTCTGAAATTCTAGCAGGCAGCGTCCTGTAAAGTGCCGCGTGGCGCTGGGTGACGCAGTCAGGTGCTCAGGGGCTTGCTCGGGCCCCCGAGCTCTGCGCAGTCTCGGTCCTGGCTGAGGGACTCGGCTGGAAGAGCCCGCTGGGCCATGCTGTGACCCCAAAGGCTCCCTCCTGGGTACCTGTGGCACCCGGCTCTTGTCTGGGACAATCCCAGCCCGGCAGTGCCCTGCAGGCCGCACTGTGTGCCATTGTGTGTGGGGACTCACAGCTCAGTGATGGTCACGGTCGGTGCAACTGTCACTTTAGCGAGTGAGGTGCCATTGGCAAGAGTACCTCTTGGAGCAAAGGAACATCTCCAAGGAAGGAGCACAGTTCGGAGGCCTGGTTGCCATGGCAGCCCCGTGTGGCTTGCATGTGGGGGTGTGGAGCTTATTGGAGATGTTAATTAGTACTTGGCGTGGGGAGCCATTGACAGCAGCCCCTGTGACCTTAAGACAGCTGCTTGGGGCGGGGTGCGGCTTTGTGGCAGCCCCTGGGCCTGCCTGGGCGTGGGGTTCTTGGTTTCTTCACCCTGGACCTGGCCTGTTCGAGGTCAGTGCCCGGCCTCAAAGTGCTGAGCTCTTAGAGCCACATGAGTGAAGGCTTCTGCTCACTTCTCTCTCAGCTTCTCAGCTGCCTGCTTTGGGCCACGTCAGGCAAGTCTCCCAGCCTGTTACACTGCAGCTTTGCCACCCGCTCTGCAGCACTGACCATGCCAAGGAACTTCCATGAGCCACTTGAAACTGCTCGGCTGCTCCCATGACAACCTGCCAATGTCCTGCGTTTAGGGACCATGCTGGGTGTCCGGGCAGAGCTGTGTCTGCTGAGACCTCTGGTCTGGCTGGAAAGTGTTGCTCCACGCCGTCTCCCGAGCACCGCACAGGACCCTGCCCTTGTGGTACCCTTCCCTGTGAGCGGAAGAGTGGAGGTCCTGCTCTCCCGTAACTGGTTGTGCAACCTGGAATATCGGTGACTCCTGCTCGGTGTCAGTTTTCCCAGCCAGGGACCTCGCTGGGATGTTGGGAGGATCCGGTCTGGGTGCCAAGTCAGGGGCTCTGTGAGATGTCGCTGTTAGGGTCACAAAGGTGACCTCCACATCAGAAACCTCGACTTTGGAGCAGACCTGGCTCAGAGCCTGGCACCGCCGTTCCTGCTGTGTGACCTGGGGCTGGTTCTGTGCCCTGACTGGCTCCCTGGATATGGTGGGCGTCGTGCATCCGTGCGGTTCTGGGTTTACCCAATGTCATTGTCCAACCCTGCTCAGCTCGGTGCAGGTCCCCAGTACAGAGGGGAGCCAAGGTCCTCTGTCCTCGTCGGTTCCCCTTGGTCCCTAGCCTGGTGTCTGCCGAGGTCAGCCCCACCTGCTGTCCCTGTGAGCAGCCAGGAGAGTGGCCTTCTGGGGAGAGGCCGCCTCCTCCTCGCAGTGGCCCGTGTCTGGGTGAGGGGCTCGTGTGGCGCCAGGCGTTGCTGGGGAGGGCATAGGTGGGCGTAGTCACTGTCAACCGTCCCTCTTCAAAGATGTCCGGGCACAGTTCCGGCCCTTCTGCTGCCAGCCGGGGAAACACCCTGCAGGACGGGGCGTGGCTTCCTTGGCGAGCTACAGTTCCAGTCCAGTCCCTCTCAGGATCCCTGCATGGCACTCTCTGAAGGAGCTGTCTTAGGGACCTCAGCGCCATGTGGCCGGAGTTGAGGACAGGAGCGAGTTGGTTTTGCATCTGTGAGACCCTGATGGACATTAATTTGATGCCCTGAATTGTCCCATCGATCCTTCCTGGTACTGAGCCCAGGAAGGTGTTGGCAGAGGCAGACGGCAGATGCTCCAAGCGCTGGGTGCTGGACATTCCCAGAAGTGAGGTTCCCCTTCTTCTCTGGGCCTGGTTATTTGGGTCCGATATGGGCTGGTGAAAACAGGAACCTGAGTTTATCTGTAGGATGAGGAACCACTGTTGGACGGTCAGGGATGGTCAGGGACGGTGCCGTCGAAGTCACTTTCTTCCCGAGGCAGCTGCAGCGCCGTGCGGTTTTGCCCTGCCCGCCGCCTCTTTCTTCAGCGCTTGCGTTTGCTCTGGTGGCCCAGCGCCTGCTGTTCAGACACTTCCGATGGGGCACTTGGTGGCACCCTGGCCGGCTATCACCTCCGCAGTGATGCAGGGGAAGCTGAAGTCGGTAATTGTGCCCTGTGATCGAGGCCTCCCGGGCTGCAGGTCAGGCTACGGGGCGGGCTCACAGGAGCTGCTAGCAAAGTCCTCTTGCACGATCGCCCCACCCCCTTACAAACCAAAATTTTTCACCAGCCCGAGGCTTTAGCCTCCCTTGGGAAGCTTGGCTGGCGTCTAATTTTAGTGTCCAGAATCTTATTTTTGTGTCCTGCAAACCTCTAACCATTAAAGCAACAGTCGGGAAAAACAAACAGCTTTGTAGTCGGTGCTCCCAGCAGCAGCAACACCCTGTGATGTCTTATAATTTTCCCGGTTCCCAGCTGCCTCTCTGGCCCCAAAATAAAATGTAATTGTGGGTCAGATCAGCTGGCACCAAGTCACTGAATGTTCAGGAGCTGCCAGCTGCATGTCTGTGGGCTGGGCACAGCTGCGGGCACCGGGCCGGGCTCAGATGCTCAGAGCCGAGCTCTGCTGCTGGGTGTGTGCGGGGCGTAATTGGCCTTAAATGGTGGCGAGGGTGAGTCCACCTGTGCCCGTTCTGTGCCCACCCTGTCCTCCCTCAGACTTCCAGGGCCCTGCGGTTCTGCCTTGCCTGCCTGCTCTTTCTTTAGCACTTGCGCTTGCTCTGTGATTATTGGGTCCCCAGGGGTGCGGCCCCGGTGACCATGGGTTTATAAGCAGCTCATCTGGGTTTGTGCAGGGTGCAGCAGGTCCAGCTCCGTGTGCTGGTGGATGTCGCCTTCTCCACCAGGTGAGCTCAGGAGGAGACAGAGGAGGGAGCGGGGACTGGGAGGAAGGCAGAAGGGAAGGAAGGGAGAAGTGTCCACTTCCCGGGCATCTGCTGCCTGCCTCTGACAGCCACCATAGGAGCTGGTCGGGCTGTCTGCCTCCCACAGCCCCAGCGCCGCCTCAGATCTTTGCTTGTCAAGGATGCCACTGTCTAGATGACTGGGGCTCAGCAATTCACCCAGACCACTTGGTTCCCCAGTGGGTGCCAGAGCTGGCCTGTCCAGCCCAGCCAGCTTGCAGGACAGTGACCGCCAGTGTCCTGCGTCTGGGGACCATGTGGGTGTAACCTCTCCAGGCAACGAGGATTTTCTCCCTCCTAGTGGGTCAGGCCGAGGCCTAGAATTCCCAGGGCAGGACCGAGGCCCGGGGCATGTGACACATGATCGCATGTTCACCTGCTGCTTGTGAACCTGACCTTCAGCCCAGGCCGGGGAACCTGTGTCTCTTGGCTGGAGTAACAACACCACAAATTCCTCCAAGGCTGCCACACCCCAGGGACACGTAGACGGCCAAGACTGATTCAGGGGAGGTGTTGGAACGTAAAAGCTTGCAGTAGACCGAGGTGGAGACTTTTCAGCAATGCTGGCCACCTTTTCCTTCTTCCACAGAGGTTGACAGGAAGCAGGGGGAAGTGCGGTGGAAACGCTAAGGGGTGTCCCATGTGAGTGCCGAGTCTGGTGAAGTGGGGAGGTGGCCCCTGGGGCGGAGCTCTGAAGACGCCTCAGTGTGCGCTAGGAGACAGGGAAAAGCATCACTGCAGAACAGCAGGGGCGAGGTCTATGGCCGGGAGAGCCCATGGCACGTTCAGAAAACCAGCGGGGTTTGTGCCTGGGGCCGGTGCGGCACTGGACCCGGTTTAGAGATGGCCTGGAAGGGCAGGTGGCCAGCAGGTGGACGGGGTCTTCTCCGCCCTTCCACAGGCCTTGGTGCCCCGGTCGGCAGTCTCCAGGGGCTCGGAGGAGGCAGTGTAGGGCTCACAGAGCAGCTCTGCCTCTGGCTCAGCCGCCTCTTACCCATGGAGCCTCCCCAAGGCTGGCCTCCCTTGCCCTCAGCCCTGGCACTGCTCTCCGAGATGAGAGTGTGGGGTTTGGTCCCTGGTTCCCAGCCCTGGGCATGCCCTGGGTCCACTCAGGGCAGTTTAAAATGGGCTGTCAGGTGGGCATGGCCAGCGAGGCTGCATTGAGTCTGCCAGAGCATACTGGTGATGCCGTGGCTGCCAGGTGTGGGGAGCCCATGGTCCCTGACTCTCCGGGCCCATCACCTATCCCTCCAGAAGCAGCAACAGGAGAAGGTGCTAAGGCTGCCTGCTCCCGATCCCGCCTGTCCCCGTGACGACTGCATCTCCAGCTCCCACGAGGACCCCACTGGGATGCGGGGTCTCTCTCGCTCGTCTGCACAGGGGAGGTCTGTGTGTCTGCAGCCGCCATCCTGCACAGAGCCTCGGAACCCAAGCCTCCGAAGGGCACCCCAGGGCACCCTGACCCTGGGAGAAGCAGAGCCCAGGCTCCGTTGCGGCCCCTCCTCTCCCAGCGTCCTCCAGGGACAGCGCTGGGCCTGGTGTGCACTGGCGAGGGAGGGAGGAGGGCAGAGCAGCTGCTGCTCAGCCTCAGCCCTGGTCAATTAATCCCTTCATTACCAACCACCTGGTAAATGACGAGTCCATCTAATTGTCCTGCTGTTGACCCAACAGCTGTCTACCAGCCTGAGCGGGCCTAATTGATTTAGCTGTGGACCGGCTGCTTATGCGCAGATATTACTTACTGGCAGCCTGGCAGAGCGGCAGCCGACCTGCTGGGGTGAGCGTTACATTAACCTGATCTCCCACACGCGCTGGCGTGCACGCTTCATTATTAATGCAAATTACAGCGGCCCGTCAGGGCCCCTCGCAGAAGCCGGGAACCGGCTCTGCCCTTTTGTGCCGTGGTGAGCGGCAACATTATTCCCACACCAGAAAGCTGCCTGGTCGGATTTCCAGGCAAGCCAGGACAGATGGGCACACTAGGGCTAGACGTGACCTGGGCCCTGAGGAGAGGGGACAGGAGGACCGGGCTGTGGGGTCTGGGGCTTCTTCCTGCCCTCTACAGACTGCAGCTCTCTCTCCCGGGGGGCAGGCATGGGTGCCAGCGGTATTCTGCCTGGGTGACGCTGAGGTCTGTGTGGGTGTTGATCAGCAGTGGGTTCCCTGGTCTGGGTGCAGTTAGAGACCAGGGACGTTTCCCCAGGGGACCTGGACGCCCGCTGGCCCCTGTGCTGCAGGCCTGGGCAGCTTGCAGCCACACATTTGCAATTGTAAGGCTGTGAGGCCCTGTGTCTATGTGTGTGTCCGTGCGTGTACATACGTGTGTACACAGGTGCATGTGTACACGCATGGCACTCAACACACATCCTAGACACACTGGCCTGGCAGTGTTAAAGCAGCCCCTCTGTGCCCGCCCCTGACAGGAGGTTCAGCTTAGACTTGGGGTTTCAGACACAGGTTTTGGGAGCTGGCGCCCACAGATCTGGGCACAACTCGTGCCAACCTCCTGGGTTCCCTGGTGCCCTGTGCATGACGTTTCCATGGGAACGGGCATGAGGGCGGCAGGGAGACTCAGTGGTTGGCAGCGGTCACACAGCTGTGCGGGCAGCTGTTTTCCTGAGTCACTGGGCTGGGAGAAGCCGCCCGGCCACCCCGCCTCCCCAAGATTTGCTTTTTCTGTGTGTGGCCCAGTGGGGGCCACTCTCCACCCGGTGAACTTTAACCTCGCCAGCCGGAGTGCTGCAGCAAGCCCTGGTGGGCTGCCAAGCTCTGGGGCACAGTGGGCAGGGATGGTGGAGCATTGGACACCCCCACCTCCCACTAGTTACTGGGGGCCTCAAGTCAGCAGGTGGACTGGACCTTTCCCAGCTGTGGAGTTGGTAACACAGGAACCTAGCGCCCATGGCTTCATGATGAGCAATCCAGTTAGGAAATGCACAGAGTTCCAGGCACATGGCAGGCTGCTGGGTCTTATGCTAACTTTTTGTTGGCTCAGAAGCAGCCGCCTCCAGGAAGCCCTCCCTGGTTTCTAGGTCAAGCTTGGTTCTGAACGGTGCTGCCCTTAGCAGTGTAAGTCACATCTGTAATCTGAAAATGCTTGGTCGCTCCCTGTAAGTACAAAGAAAACAGGTGGAATCCATTTTAATAACATGTTATTTAACCCAGTCATCTAAAATACAGTCAGTTCTTGTGTGATCAGTGAAAAAGGTTAAGATGGTTTACATTCTTGGTTTCTCCGGGAGGTTTTGAAGCCTGTGGTCCGTTTGGTAGTGGAGGACCAGAGCGCCGTGGGGCTGGCTGGGGGCTGGCTGTGGGTGTGCAAAGAGCCCTGCCCAAGCTTCCTAGCTTCCTGTCTTTTGTGGCTACTTCCCCTGGCTTTTGGGCCTGGCGGCTGGGGCTGTGCCTGGTCTCCGGTGCCTGCTGGTGACTGGGTGGCCACAGGAAGTAGGGAGGTATGAGCAGTGGATGGGTCCTCTCTGGGTCATATTAGAGGGTGTGGGGGAACCCCCAGAGGCCTAGAGGTCACTGACCTTCAAGGGGGGCCCAAGTGTCTACCCCATGCCCCCAAAGTGTAAGTGCACGGCCGATGGGTGCCGTCACTTCTGTGTCTAGTCTGCCTGCTTCCAAGGGACACCAAACTGAGGCACTAGGTGCCCGTCTGCCCCAGCATGACGTGTGGGATGCAGGTGCCCTTGGGATGCTGTTTCTAAGGATGGTGGCCCTGTCCTGCCATTGTGTCCCCGGGGTGCCAGGCACTTATGGGATTGCTGGGCAGTGCCCTCTAGGTGGTCCACAGGGCAGGATGGAAGGCTTGGCCTGCATGTCCCCCACCACCTGCACCTCACTCACTCACTTTTTCTAGCCAGGCGCGGTGGCGCACACCTATAATCACAGCACTCTGGAGGCTGAGGCAGGAGGCTCGCATTTGAGCCCAGCCTGGGCACTTACTGACTGAAGAAGACCCTGAGCGAGTGAATGAATGAAAGGAGGCACATAAAGCCACCCTCTAGGTTCAAACCCCAGTCCCAGAGGTGGAGAGAAAGAGACTGCAAAGTGCTTGGTTCCTGAAGATGGGACAGTCTGGCTTCTTTTCAAGCGCAGTGTGAAGGTCTGGAGGGAGCCGGTCTTGTTGCTAAAATGTGAGCCCAGCTCGAGGCTTGGTGATCCCGTAGCTGCCCTTCCCAGGTCTGCCAGGCAGCGTTGGAGGAACCCGCAGGCTGCAGGGAGCCCCGTAGGCCGGGAGACTGAAGGCTGCCCGGCTTGGGCAGTGTCCTTCCCGGGTATTTTGTGGCCTCCCAGATCCACTGGCGAATGGCGGTGCTGCCTTCTCCGGACCTCACATCCTGGCGTGCGCCCCTCTGGGAAGCCCCCGCCCCATGGGCTTCACTTGACAGAATCAGGCGAGGCCTGCAGAGAAGTGTGATGCCTGAAGGAACTGGGAGACACGGGGGTTCGGAGGTTCGGGAGCAGCCAGCATCTGCTTACTCATGGGCCCCGGATGGCTCGAAAGAGAATGAGCCACAGGTGTCCCTGAGCCGTCCCTCCCCAGCTCCCCGGCTCCCCACTGCCGTCCTCCAAACCAGGGTCCCGGGAGCACAGCACAGTGCAGCCAGGAGGAGGATTTGCCGAGCCCCTCTTCTTAAGGAGAAGCATCTGGAGGAACAGGACCCCCCACACCTTATTTATGTTCTGTTACCTGGAGTGAAACCCCATTTCTCGCCTGCTGGGTGTTGGCAGTAAGCTCGCGGGTGGTGCTTTGTTTTGTTTGTTTTATGAGGGAGCAGCAGCACTATGATTTTCTTTTGGCTAAAAACACAAACAGAAACCGCTGGTGTTGAGGCCCAGGTAATCCCGGGGTAGGAAGCAGAGCTGGGGGATGAGGTGGTCGCCCCTGAGGCTCTCCATCGCCACCCAGCGCTGTCAGATGGGGGCAGGGGTCTGGCCAGGACCTGGCTGGAACAGCCTTAGGGTTCTGCTGCTGTCCTCTGGGTCCACGCAGGGCCTGAGGGGCCCTGCCTGCCTCTATTAGTCTTGTTTTTGAAATCTAACTTGCTAAGTGTTGTCGTCTAAATCCAGTGCAAACCCTGGAAGGCTGCGGGGTTTGGGGTTTGGGTCTGGGGATCCTGCGGACCACAGTCTCCCATTTGTGGGCTGCTTAATCCAGGCCAGGGCAGAGGATCTTTAGGGAACAAAAACCAAGGCGGGCTCTGAGGTGAACCCCTGTAGCTGGGGCTCTGGATCCCTGGTGTGTGAGAGGGTAAATATGGGCATTGCTCCTGGGGCTGCCCTGCGCCTGACCTCTGATCCGGGGCCATTGAACCCCCGAGGCACGTAGGCTGTGGCCCCCCAAACCCTGGGGGACAGAACACCCCACCTCCACCAGCCAGGGCCACCTCCCCTGGTCCCCAGAGCCCATGGATGCTTTGCCTCGGTGGGCAGAGGGACCTTTAGAGGTGACCTAAGAAGGTAGGGAGAGTTAGTGGGCAGAGGGTGCTGTGGGGCTTGGTTCTTGGTGTGCTAAAGAAAGGACTGGGTGAGACCAGGCAAGAAGAACACTCTGTGGAGGGAGAGCAGGTGGTGGACAGGCTCCCCAGTGGTCCTTGGGAGGAGCGAAAGGACTTTCATATCCCATGTTCTCACGTGATTTCCCCCCAAGCAGAAGAGGCACTGGGAAAAATCGTCCTCCCTAATACTCTCAGCTTCACCTATGTGGGAAACTGTCCAATCGAAAACTCACTGGGCCCCCTGGTGTACAAATGAAAGATGCCTGTTGATTGGTTGTTCCCACATGCAAATGAAGGTTGGAAAACAGCAAGTTTCTGATTGGTCTGAAGCGCACTTTTGTCTATAGAGGGCTGAATAGTAAATAGTGGAGGCTCAGCTGGAACAGTGATATGTAAATGAGTGGGCGTGGGCCGGCAGGCCACAGGGGGCCCCTACTCTGCGGTGCAGGGGGCCTGGTAGACCCAGCTTGCCTGCCTGTTAGTGTGAAAGGCTAAGTGCCAGCCGTGCTGCCCACAGATGGACTTAAAAGTCGGGAAAGGCTCCTCTCATTTCAGCACCAATGCACGGGACGCCCAGAGCTGTCCTTTGCAGCCAAGGGACATTTGTCAGGCAGTGAGGTCTTGCTTTCTTTCCCCCGAGTTGTTTAGCAGTCTGCAAAAGGCATCAGGAACAGAGCCACAGGAAAACCCAATGCTGCTTTGCAGGGTCCCAGGCCAGGGCGCGGCACCTGGGCCTGTGTGGAGGAGGAGGAGGAGGAGGAGGTGGTGGTGGAGGATGGTGGAGGGACCGCGGGCAGAGCTGCAGAATGCCGGGACCGAGAGTGGTGCCCTGCGATTCTCCATCAGTCAGTCACCTTGCAAGCCCCTCTGGGACGCATCGGAGCCGCTTCGTGCAAACTTCCAGGCTGAGGTTTGTGAAGCAGTTGGTGTCACCGGCAGGAGATGAGAAAGGGGGAGATGGAAGCAATAGGTGTGAAGCCGAATTCCTAGGAGGAGGCAGGAGGCAGAGGCCGCGCCAGGTGCCGCTAAGATCCCTGGGGGCCAGCAGGGTGGTGTCTGGGTCACACTTGGGCCACTGACGCGTGGCAGAGGTGCCCTTCTCAGGCCTTCTCAGGGTCAGAGTTTGCTCCCTGAGAGCCTCAAGTGTGGCACCAGGCACGTGGGTGTTGAGTGAATGAATGAGTGATTGATGCTTGAGGGGGATGAGGGGGTAATGATCCTTCCACGGTCACCACTGGGGGAGGGGGAGGAGGAGGAATCTGAGCAGCCAGTGAATCCAGCATCTGGCAAATGTCTTAGGAAAAGATGGTCGGGTGGAACTGGGAGATACCAGGAGGGACTGTGCTTTCCCATGGCTCAAGGCCTTTCCCTCCCTTCCTTCCTTCCTTTCTTTTTCTTCTTTTCTTTTCTCTCTAGATCTTTCTCTGCTGTTCTCTGTCTCTGTGTCTCTGTCTCTGTCTCTCTCTGTTTTTTCCAGAAGACATCTCACTGTGTAGCTCAGGCTGACCTTGAACTTGCTGTGTTCCTCCTGCCTCAGCCTCCTGAGTGCTGGGCTGACAGGGCTGCACCGTGATGCCTTGGGGCCGGTGTCTTTTCAGAGAAAGGACCCGCGGGCCTGGAGGCTCTGCACGCCCCCTGAGCCCAGACTGTGGAGACACTGAACCCCTGTCAGGACACCGTTGGGTACACGGCGTCTTGTTTGTTTGTGGAGACACAGGCTCTTTATTAGGTCTGGGCTCCTTTTCCTGCATGGGCTCCTTTTCCTGCATGGACTTCAAGTACTAAAAATGCATTTCTTTTAAAGAAATGCTGTGCATTTCAGGTTCCTACTAACGACGACCAGCTCGCTCTCCAGTTAGTTGGAGCTATTTCGGGGGAGGTTTTATGGTGATTTAATAAGAAAAGCTTTCTTAAAACCTCATAAAACCTTCTGTACAATTCATTCTGACCAGACTCCCTCATACAATTATGTCACTAACAACCTCGTCTGAAAAGAGCAGAACTTTTGTCTATTCATGTGAACTTCAAAAGCAGCATTCAGTGGCCGGCCGGAGGGAGGAGGGCGGAGTGAGCCCAGCAGCGCCCGTGAGAGACCGGCCTCTGTGCCAGGCCCGCGCCCGCCGATCTTGAACCTGCGCACTGTAGGGCCGCCGTTTCCTGGGGAAGGCCTGGTGTGCGCTGTGATCTGTTTTTGAACCGAAGGCTTTTAGAGCGGTTTTAGAATCCCAGCAGGATCCAGCCCAGGGTACGGAGACTCCCAAGCCTCTGCCCTTAGTGGTGGTATCGATGAACTCAAAGTGACATGTGATCGTCACCCCAACCCCAGTTGGCATTGCGGCCCCTCGTGGGCTGTGCATTTTCTGGGTCTTGACATATCGTGACACACGCCTGCCGCTGTGGTAGACAGAGAAGGTTCCCTGCCCCAAGCTCCCTGTCCTGTGCCGTACATCGCTTCCTGTCTCCTGGGCAGCTTTTCACTTTGGCTGCCTTCCCTTCCTCCTGTACATCTGAATTTCCCCCTTGTCCTTTCGTGGTGTGTTCCTTTTCATGGCTGAGTGATACTCCATTGTCCGTGTGTATCGTGTCGTATTGATCCACTCCCCTTGAGGGACGTCTTGGTTGCTTCCATCCTTGGCGCTTGGGAATAAAATTGCTATAAATATCCAGATGTGCGTGTGGGTGCGAGCAAGAGCTTTCGGCTCTTTGGGGGATGCTCCAAGGGGTGTGATTGCTGGGCTGCGTGGAAGGATGTGTGGGCTTTTGGAAATGAATGGGGTCTGGTTGTTAATTTTGAGCCCACTGTAGCTGCCCCGCAGGCCAGCATTCCCTCTCCCTGGAGTCCCCTCTGCTGGGCCACCGGCTGCTCTCAGTAGACCCTTTAAGGCAGCGTGACTCCGACCCTCAGCCTGAGAGACTCTCCCCTAGCAGTGGCAGGCACAAGGCACCACTCCTTGGCGGCCTCCAGAGTGCAGCAGCCGCTGCCCGTGGCTGGGCAGAGGGAGGGCCGGCTCCCACACACGGCAGGTGGCCCTGTGCCCCACGCCCCACCCGCACCCCCCGGCTCCCTCTGCAGGGCTGCGTTCTCCACTCACGACCGAGAAAAGGGCAGACGCTTTCTATTCTCAGCTGTCAGGCACAACACAAGCCTGGCAGGGCTGGCAGGGCCTGGGTTTTCTTCTCGGAGCTCAGGAATTCTGACTCAGACTGCGGACGCTCAGGGAATGTGTCGCCATCCTTCGTGGTGAGGGTGTTGCGTTCCTGCGGTGGAAGGGACCCAGTCCCAGCTCTGTGGGCAGCCTCCTCTCCCTCTCCCTTCATCCCACAGGACTTGTCTCATTTCTCTGCATCCTTGTGCTTCCTGCCACAGGTCCTTTGCATATGCAGATACCCTCCCTCCCCTCGTTTCAGGCCAGGGGTTCTTCGTTCCCCAGTACCTGTCTGCTTCCTTTACAGCCCTGTGTCCATGGTAACTGTTCTTTGCCTCCTTGGTTGCTCATTTAGCAGCATCTTTCTGGCCAGGTGCTAAGGCCTCTGTGGCAGCCATACCTCCTGTGTGCCTCCTGCAGCCGCCAGGTGGGTAAGGGCCAGCACCCCATGCCCAGCAGAGCTGTGCTTCAGACCCACCCCCTGACCGCTCACTTCCAGAGCCCTGGAGTAGCAGCCCTCACAGGTCCCGGGACCCCGCGCTCCGGCTGCCCGGATTTGCAGCTGACTCCCCCGGCTATTGCCAGGTAGCAAGCGGGGCACAGACCAGGGCCCTGTGCCTGGGTGCGGCAGGGCCACCCTGGGTTCTGTCGCCATCCTGCCAGCTCCATTGTGGTCTCAGGGCCCTGGGGACGGATCGGTGCCCCTCCAGCGAGTTCTCACGGCGCAGGGCTGGACCGTCCCGAGGCCGGTTGTGGAGCGCAGCCCCTGTGCTGTGATGGAAGCAGCACCGGTACTCACCCGACCTCCCAACCCTGGGAAGGACCTGAGCTTTGTTCTGTGTGAATCTCCCAGCCTGGGTTTCCATTGCAGCATTGGGCAGGCTGGGACTCTGCGGGCGCTGGGCTGGGGGTTGAGCCAGAGGCTGAGGTGCCCACAGCTGCGGCAGAGCCCACAGGTCCATCTGAGTTCACAGAAGGCCAAGCTCCCCTTCCAGTGCTTCTCACCTGATTAGGCCAGGCCCACCCTGCAGCCTGCCCTTTCATGGGCAGCAGTAAATCATTCCGGGGGATCAGTGGCCCCTGAAGGATCCCGGTACTTCTGCTGTGGAGTGGAATCACCAGTGTGCTGTTCCCCAGGTCTCGAGGTCCACCCACACCTGGGAGCGGATTCCCCAGGGCCTTCCTGCTGCCGCTCGCCAGTGGATTCTGGTCTTGCTCTGCGCTCCATGAGCTGACCGAAGGCCGAGGGCCAGGGCAGGCTCTGAGATGAGTTGTTTAGCACAGAGTTTGAGCAGGGAGAACCCAGGCCGGTGCTGACATCATGTCGCCCATCGGACCGGAAATGGTCCCAGCCACCTTGGCTCTGCACCAGGGCTTGAACTCGTGACCCATGATGGATGGACAGACAGACAGATGGACAGACAGACAGATGGCGCTGGGCTCAGTGAAGTGGGGGAGGAGCTTGCCCTGCATGGTGCCCGCACTTTCTTGCCCTCTTGGGAGGAGGCCCTGGCACCTGGATAGAGTCCTGGCCTCCTTCGGTAGCAGCACTGTGCCCCCACCGTGCGAGCTGCCTTGGGACTGGGGGGACACCCTGATTCCTGGGGACCTTGGCACCCCCCCCCCAATACTGGGAACTGAACCTGGTCCCTTCCCACTGAGCTTCATCCTCAGCCCTGTTTTATATTTTATTTTGAGACAGGATCTTGCTAAATTGCCCAGGTTGGACTTGAACTTGCAATCCTCCTGCCTCAGCCTGCCAGAGTGCTGGGATTACATATGTGGAGTACCACACCCAGCTGGGGCTCTTCTCTGTGTCTTGGACTCTATGAGGCGAGGACACCATTGCTCTGTGAGTGCCACACAAGCCCTCAGCACCATGGGGACCTCCTGCTGCCCTCCACACTGGGGCCGTGACCCGCCGTTCCTCCCCGACCTTCTATAAGCAATCAAAGAAAGACTCACGTCAGGCACATGGAAACCCCAAGGTCTCCGTCAGTAATGCAGGCAGGAGGGAGAGAAGGGGAGAGGGCAGCGTGGCCCCCGAGTTTCAGGTGTGTAGTAAAGCTTTCCTTCCGTCACTAACTGGGCTTCACAGGGGTCCTAGGTCGCAGCCTGGAGCTTCTACCAGCGCCCCCTTCCCTGCCACTTGGCATTCTTGGGGACCCTGCCCGAGCCTCCACCCAACCCCACTGCCTCTGCCAGTGCCTGGTGGCTGGGTGGGGCCATTGTGACCCCGGAAGCCTCCCCCGCCCCCTGCTTTCCTTGGAAGGCCGAACTGGGACCTCACCAGTCCTGAGCTTCCCACAGCCGCGTGGGGCGTTCGCATGAGGGTCCCAGGTCTCCCGTCCCTCCGGCGGCCTCCTGGGTGTGGGCGCCCTTCCTGTCCCGACCTGTTGCCTGCGGCTCCTTGGCTGTCACTGTCATTGCCAGCTGGGGTTTTTTTGCCTCTCTGCTTCCTAAAACCGGAAAGGTACAGGCTGTCTTCAAAATGGCTTTGAGTCGAACAAACCCAAATGCCAGTGGCGGGCGCCGCTCCAGAAAGCAGGCGCATCCTCTCTCCTGGCGCGGTTGCCAGCAGCGTTGCTCTGAGAAATGTCAGCCCCAGGGTGGGAGTGGCGGGCTCAGAAATGTCAGTGTCAGTGGCTTCCCGGCCTTGCTTCTCCGTGCTCCTGGGACTAGGGCTCTCAGAGCTGTGTGTGTCTCCAGGGCTCTGCAGCTGTCCTGGACCCTCGGGACGTGGGGTACCGCTCCTGCCCAGTGCGCCTGGGACACAGAACCGAGGCCCAGGGTCACAGCCTGGCACCCACAGGGTGTGTGCGGCGTTGGTGCATGTGTTGTGAACTGTAACGAGACATCACACGTGCCATGGGTCACAGGTCGGTGTGGCAGTGTGCTTGGTACAGCGGTCACAGCACAGGGACAGGACGTGCATGGATGCAGTGCTGTTCTTGAGTACCCTAAGCTGACACATGCTGAGTACCCCGTGCACTGAGCACCTCTCCAAATCCATCCGGACTGTTTCCTGATCCCACAGCTCCAAAGATGCAGCCCACTAGGAGGCTGGTGAACAGCGCAGCCCAAAAAGACTACAGACCGTGTGGCTGCAGTTGTGCGGTGCTGCGACATTCTGGAAAAGGCCGCACTGGGTTCGAGCATTCAGAGGGGCCAAGCTGGTGCCTGACCGCAGGGTGGCGCTGGGAGCCGTGTCGGCCTTCAGGTGCCTGCGACGGCTGCTGGGATCTGGTGCGTGGTTCCTACGGCTCCATCAGCTGCGCCCCACATGGCAGAGTGGGTTGTAAATCAGACCTCCGAAAAGTGGTGAAAACAAGCCTCATTTGTTTGGTGTTCAGCATGGACTCTTAGCAGGCTGCTCAGGCTGGCCTGGAAGTCCCAACTTTCCTGCCTCAGCCTCCCAAGCAGCTGAGATTACAGACGTGTAATTTTAAATGGTAAAAAGCATACACTACTGAACTTGTGAGCACCGCAATTTTAAAATCTGGAGCAGAGGCCACAGCGAGACAAGGCTAGAGCGAGGAGAGGTGTCAGGTGAGGGCGTAGGAGGGGGACAGGGCGGGGGGCGCTTGCCCGGTGCACACGGGGCCTGGCTTCCGGCCCCAGCGCTGCTCCAAAGGAAAAAAACATTTAATGGAAATTTTTAAAGGGTCTGCACATAGGCCTTATTTTGCAGAATTAACTCAAACTGGATCATAAACCTGTGTGAAAAACCATGGAATTAAACTCCTGGGAGATGGTACTGAACTGGGTCTTTACCCAGAAAGATGGATAAGCCCACCTTTCACATTAAAAGCTTCTGCCCTCCCAGAGACCCCAGGAGACGGAAGAGGCCAGCCGCGGGGTAGGGGCCTAGGTGCGGGTCACAGCTCTCGGAGGTGGCCTGGCGTCCCAGATTCACAGGGCGTCCTGAAAATTCAGTGACAAGAAAGGAGTCAGCAAGAGGAAGCCCAGCACGTGAAAGTGTGAGAGTCTCGCAGCTGAGACTGAGACACGGCCCCTCAGGCCCGTTCCCTTGCCTAAAATGCAAACATGGACAGTGAATTCTCCCTTTGTGCTGCTGGAGGGGAAATGCCCCGGCCGTGTTGGAAGTTAGCCTGGCAGCTTCCTACAAAAGTAAACATGCTTTTACCATACGATCCAGCAGTGGCTCACTTGGTATATACTCACAGGGATCAGAAACTTAAACACATGCAAAAAATCTGCACATGGAGCTTTATTCATAGTTGCTGAAGCTTAGAAGTGACCAGCAGGTCCTTCAACCAGGAATGGGTAACCTGTGGTATGTCCATACAATGGAATATTACTCTGCAGTGAAAAAGAAAGGTGCTGGCAAGCCACAAAAATGCCACAAGGCATTACACAAACTGTGAGCCCACATAGATTTTAGTGAATAATAATGTTCCTCTCTCAGCTCACCAGGGTCAACAAATGTCCACACTGCTGCCAAATGGTAATGGCAGGGGAAAGTGTGGTTGATGGGGGGCTGGGTGTGCAGGAGTTCCTTGGCTTTCTGCTTGCTTTTCTGTAAACCTAGATGTGCTAAAAAAAAATTAAGAATATTTGTTTAATTTAAAAGCAAAGCCCCAAACTTGACTCATCCGGTTCCTCTTCATTTTGGCAGTAACGGGCAGCGGGAGGCCACTCTGGGTGCTGATGGACTCACGGTGGTCTGGAAGGCAGTTGGGCGGCCAGTTGCACCAGGAGAGCGGCGGGGGCCGGTGGTGTGGAGCCCTGGTCTCCACTGTGAGACCGTGCCCCAGGGCTGTCCCAGGGGAGAAGGGACCAGGACACATTGGACACCACACCGCTGGCCCCCCCGGGGGTGCTGGGGAGTAACTGTGCCTCGGCTTTGTTACCCGCTAGATTATAACATGCAGTAGCTGAGTGGCGTACACAGTAACAATGCACAGAGGGGGGCAGGGGCGGTAGCACACGCCTGTGGTCCCAGCACTTGGGAGGCAGAGGCAGGAGGATCGTTGTGAGTTCCAGGCCAGCCCGGGCTACGCAGTGAGTTTGAGGCCAGCCTGAACTGCATAATGAGACCCCATCCCCAAAACAACAAAACCAAAAAAAATTATACAGGAGGAAGTACCCAGGTTATATGCAAATTCTGTCCCATTTTATATAAGGGGCTTGAGCAGTTGTAGATTTGGGGGTGTGGCAGGTGGGGAGGGGCACCGAGGTGTCACTGTGAGCCCAGGAAGAAGCCTGATGCGTTCTCAAGGGCCAGGGGAAGATACATAACCAACTCCCAAGATCAGGCCTGGTGAGTGGAGAGGTGATCGGTTGCCCCTTTGGGGCTCTGGGTTTATTTGATAGTCCACACTGGCAGTGCCCGGCCCACCCGCTCCCTGTCCATGGGGTCTGTTTCTTTCCCAAGCCCACGGGAAGCACTTTGAGTTTCTTTTTTCCACTGGGGTTTAGCCATGCGCTTTGCACAGAAAGGGGCACCTAGTGGAAGCTGCTGTTCTCAGAGGGCCCCCCAGGGGCTGTCCTGGGTCGGGGGCACCTCCTGGGTGGGACTTGCCTCCTCTGGTGTCCGGCCCGCTCCTCCTGCTGCCCGTGGGCTGGGAGGATGTGCCAGCTGCAGCTGCCACCGGCCACACAACATCCTGGAACATCTGTCCCTGGAAGTTTCCAGATGCTCCAATGTTCCTGCACCTGGCCAGGCCCTGAGTGCCCCCACGTTTCGCCCCCCTAACCTGTGCACCTCCCCCTTTAGCCTCAGGCGTCTGTTAAGTGCTTCCTGGAGCTCTACCCGTTTCTGGCCCATGGTATCTGGCTTGTGACCAGAGCTCGCCCTGTAGGGACAAAGCAGCTCCCTCACAGCTGCTGGTGCTGCCCTGGGTCACCTGGGCCCGCTGCCGCCCACAGCGCGGCAGCAGACCCCAGCTGGGTCGTGTCTCCAAGTGACACAGGACGGGCTGGGGAGGGACAGCAGGGCCGGCTGGGGTCTGTGCCTGGGAGTCGGGCCGAGGACAGAGCTAGTGGCATTGCTTGCACAGACGTCCCCAGGGCTGGATGGTGCTCAATGGACCCCTGCCAGCCACTGCCCTCTGGGGCTGCGTCTGATTCTAGCTGCCTTGTACAGGCGGGTAAACTGAGGCTCAGAAAGTAACACTCTTGCCCAGCATGGAGCCGGGGCCTCCTGCCTTCCCCTCCCGGCAGAGGGGTGCGGTGGGGCGCTGTGGCTTCTTCACCTGGGCTCTGGCGTCTGCTGTGAGCTCAGCCCCTGAGCACCCCATGCCCCGGCCGTCCTCCTCCTGCTGGATGGTGGACTAATCCCCGTTTGCACGGGTGAGCCAGGCCAGATTAGAGCTTTATGAAAAGGAAATTAAAGTAGGAAATGAAAAGAGAAACAAACCCCAAATGAGGAGTCGACAGCCCCAGGCAGATGCGTCTGCCGAGCCAGCGAGCGGGGCACGGTCCCCCACCACGGGACAGTTCTGTGCTCCGCACCCCACACCCCCGCCCGCTCCCCTCACTGGCTCCAGCTGCAGGGCTGCGCCCCTGGCCTGGGGGCGGCCTTGGCAGACTCCCTGTGCTGGGCCAGCTGGTGCCCCATCCTCTCCAGCACCCTGCTCCTGCCAGGGCTTCCGATGCGTGTCTGCAGGTGCTGCGCGCTGGGCCAGCGGCTGCCCCCTCCCTCATGGTCCTTCCGTTCTGTGTCTAACCACCACACTCCTCTGTTTCCGCACTGCCCCAACCCCAGTGCCCTCTTCTGCGCTGAGCTTGTGCCTGTCCTCACCCACTCCTGGCTGTCCTTCAGGCCCTGCTTAGACCTCACTTGCCAGGGAGCCTCCCCTGTGGTTTAGCCCCTGTCCTATTGCTGTCATAGAACATCCGAGGCTGGATCTTCCATAAAGCATAGAGGTTTCTCGGCTCACAGCTCCGCATCACTGAAAGTGTCCAATGGGAACCCGACACATAGCTGACTGCCGTGGTGCTGGCAGAGGGAGCCCCAAAGAGCCCTTCCTCACGGGGAAGGGGTGGGGTGGGGGCTGCAGCCTGGACGTGGTGTCTGTATTCCCCTGACCAAAGCCCACAGGCGCCTCCAGAAACTGGAAATACATGTGCTCACTTTGGGTAAAATTAATTTCCGCATAAAAAGATACAACCAGGAGAACTGAGTTTTCAGTACACTTTTCCCACCTAGATGATAAAATGACCAGTTGGGAAGGACTGAGAGCAAACCAGCAGCTTTCGCCTCTACCCGAAGATGGTCATCTTCCCACGGGCCTTCCTGGTGCAGATTCATAGGGCTGCGGGTCTGAGCTGGGATCACATCCCTGCCGTGTCCTCCCACCCGGTGCCTGGTGAGACGTCCACGTCGCTCTCCTGTTGTCCCACAGGAGGTTTCCCTGCCGGAGACACCGCCCCCGTGTCGTCTCCTGATCTAACTGTTCACACCTGAGACCGGGCAGCTCAGTGGTGGCCTGGAGCGTGACCAGAGCATGGCACCTCTGTGTGGGGCCTTGGAAGTCAGAGTGGTCACTTGGGCAGTCTTCTGTCCATGACACAGACAGCCCAGCCTGCTCTGTGAGGGGAGGGGCCACGCAGGGACATAGGGACAAGGAGGTGGAGGTCGCGAGAAGCCACCTTGGAGACCTGGTCCCCACCCTGTCCGGCTCCCTTGCCTCCTGCCACGCCTGTGCGGAGAGCCAGGGCTCCTCAGTGCCTCGGGCAGCTGGTGTGGCCCGGGTGCCAGCTGTGCCTCTGGTCCCTTTGGTCCCCCAGGGTTCCGGAGTCAGCAGCGCAGCCATCAGAGCCATTCCTGGAGCCGTCCCGTGGACCCTTCCTGTGGACGTCGGCATGGGGAACCCTTGTGGGGAATCATGCTGGTGACGTGGGTGAGCAGGGGCTAGCAGGAAGTGGAATTCAGGCAGTGCTCTGAGGATGAAGGGACACCTTGACAGAGCCTGGGACCCCAGGAGGAGGAGGAGGAGGCTGGAAGGGCGAACTCCAGCCCCCGTCGGCCCCTGAGCCCCCTCGCCCTCCATTGCCTCTTATCTTTGCCCTTGGAGCAGCTGAGACTGACGTCACCAGCAGCCAGCCTGGAGCCAGGGTGACTTGGTCCCTGGGCAGAGAGAGGGGAACAGCGCGGGGTGGGGGGGACCCCGGCACCTGCAGGCCCTGTGTTTCAGCTGTCCCTGGGGTGCAGGCCAGTGCTGTGGAGCGGGGTGATGGCCGCCTTCCTGTCAGCGCGGTGGTTTTATTCCTGATGATATCGCAGCCGCCTCTGCTGTCACAAGTCCAGGACTCTCCGTGTGCGGGGCTGCCTGTGACACTGCAGTGCGTTTACATGTCAGTGAGGCACGTGTTACTGAGTCTGCTTCAGGCGGGAAAATGAATTGGGAAAGACTCGGTCTGCTGACTGGCCGTGGTGGGGAGAGACTGAAATGCTCAAATGGCCCCAAAGCCAAATGCTTTTTGCTAAAAAGCTGTTGCACCAGCCTGGGGAAGTGACCACGTGGGCCCTGTGGTGGCTTCTCGCATCAAGAAGGAGGTGGGGCAGGGGTGAAGCCCTTGAGCCCCAGCTCTTCTGAACCTTTCGGGCTCGGAGTGTAGGGTTTGGCACATCTGGAGCCAGGTGTTAGCCCTGCAGGTTTGTGAGCAGACGGGGCGGGGCACGCAGGGCTGGGCGCAGTGAGCTGACCCTGGGGGTCCCCTGCAGGGTTGCGGCGGCTTTGCAGTCATTGAAATCACCTGTTCTGTGCTGTGGTGGAAGCTTTGGGACTTCTTTGGTGGGCTTTTGTTTACATCCTTCGGGTTCTTCCTGAGTTGGAGGAGTAGCCCTGAGAGCATCGCGCTAGGGTTCCACGGGGTGGGCAGGTTCCAGTGTCCTGGGGAGACAAGGACCCAGCTTTGGGTCAAGTTCTTCAGCCCCAGGCAGCCTGGGCAGAGAAGTCGCTGTTTGTCCCCCGAAACCCAAATACCCAATCCCGGTGGACGCCTGCCGAACGAATCCCACTGATTGTTCCCCAAGTCTGGCAGGGGGTGCCCTTGGAGTTCGGTGGGCACCCGGCTTGCTCACAGACTCTGGGGCAGAAGGAAGATTGCGGCACCAGGCACCCTGGGTCCTGCACACCGTGGGCTCCCTCTGAGAGCCTCCAGGAGAACCCAGCCAGTCAGGGGGGCTGGGGCCCCAGGATCTGTGAAGCTGTGGCCTGCATCCGGTGATCTCGCGATAATCTCGTTACACGAAAGTCTAAAATCCCCAGTGCTCTCCAGTCTCCACATTTTGGGAGCACAAGAAATGTCTACACCTGATTGCCTGTGACGGTCTCAGTCCAAGATGCCACATGAAGCTCCCTCCCTGCCTGAATAGTGGCTTTCATGCTTGGGCTGGCACCACCCCAGGATGTCTCATTATGTCTATGAGGCGTCCCCCAAAAAATCCCAAATCTGGAACCTTATCCCAGGTGCCTTAGATAAGGGGCACCCGGCCTGTACTGTGAGGAGCTTAGCACATGGGCCTTTATCCATCATTGCCTTTGTCCCTGGTTTTACTCTGACCTTTAATTGTGGAGTTTTTTTAGGACCCACTGTCTGGGGAGGGGGGTCCCTGATAGCAGTTTGCCTCCTAGTTCAAAGCCGTCCGGTAAACCGTCATCGGATTAATTTCTGAATTAACCTAAAGCTTTGCGATCTTTGCATGCTCATGTTTAAAAAATTAATCCCGGATGTGAGAGACCTGATTTGCAGCTTGGCAACCGTCCACATGAATGTGGTCTGTGCCAGGAATGTGACACCCCTGGTGTTTCATTTAGAAACCGTGTGTGCACGTGTGCATGTGCGTGTGTGTGTGCACACGTGTGTGCGTGCAGTTTAATTAGCCGTACTGCACCTCTGTTCTGTTCAAGGCCAGCAGCCCACCCCTCCCCTCCCCTGCACGTCTTTGAGAAGAAAGACACTTTACACAAGCTGTCACTTTGGAACCCCCGAGAAAGGGGGATGGTTCCGGGCTGGGGGATGGGCAGCCTGGAGCCCCACATGGCCCCTCCTGCGTGTGGGGGCTGGTCCTGTTGGGCACTGCTACCCCGGGTCTTAGAGCTGCACCCCAGCTTCTACCTTGTCCTTTCTGTAACCCCAGCCCTCAGGAGGCCCAAGGCAGAAGGATCCCAAGTTTCGAGGCCAGCTTGGGCTGCACAATGAGACCCCGTCTTAGAGCAAAACCAGACAGAAAGTCAGAGGCCCCGCGGAGTTCTTTACCGGAGGAGCAGCGCTGCGTGTGTGCGCAGTACCTGCAGGCACTCCTGAGCCCACGGCAGCCGAGGAAAACGGTAGTCGGCTTGGTGCAGAAAGAGAGTTGCTTAAACAAGGGCCCCCGCTGTGTCACCAGCCGGCTTCCCGTGAGTGACCTAGCAGCCTGCTGGGGGCAGAGACCCCAGTCCAGGAAGTGACTTTCGCTCCTGTTGGAAGGTCGTTTGTCTCCAAGAGAGGAGCTGAAAGGAAGTGCAGGAACAGTTCCTCTGCCTGTGGCCACTCACCCACTTGTTACGCTCCGCCAGCGACCAGTGTCACAGGGGCAGGAGTCCCCTGTCGTCCGCAGGAGCACGGCCGGGCACCTGCAGCCTCCGGAAGCTTCGTGCGGGGAGAGGCGGCCCTGAAGCTCCAGTGCCGGCCGCGGTGTGCACACCAGTGTGCTTGGCCTTTACACCCACGCGAGGCTGTCGGTCCCACGCCCATCAGTTTGCACTTCGGGGCATTTGTTTGTCTATTTACTTACTGGTTTTTTTAAGGCAGGGTCTCACTGTGTAATTAGCCGTAATGCAGGCTGCCCTTGAACTCACTGTGCAGCCCAGGCTGGCCTCCAACTCACAATAACCCTCCTGCCTCAGCCTCCCGAGTGCTGGGATTGTAGGCGTGCACCGCCAGCACCAGTTTGAGGGGCGGTTGTTGAGTGAGATAAGGATTATGTGCTCACAAGAGCTTCACCACTGCAGTGGTGACCCGACAAGGAGAGGGGACGCTGAGTGACAGCTGGGCAGGCAGCTTATATCCTGTGGACACGCTGGACAAAGCAGCAGTACGCATTCTGGGCAGGGCACACTGGGGGTGGCATAAGACTTCATCACGTTTTCCAGAGCTGCACACAATTTAAAACTTGCCTGTTGTTTGTCTCTGGGATTCTCTGTGTAGCATTTTCAGCCCAAGGGTGACAGCTGCATGAGCCTGGCTGGGCCCAGCCAGTGCCCACAGTGACGGAGAAGCCACTCGCAGAGGAGGGCAGTCTCGGGGCTTTGGGGGCCCCCTTTCCTCCCAGGGGCAGCTTTGGGGGTCAGTCCCTTCCTTCTTCCCCAGCAGGAGAGGTGAGAACCCTCCTGCACCCTGCCCGGGAAGTAACTGCAGCTCTCGCAGCTTGCAGGGTCCGAAGGAGCCATTCGTTCCAGGTCGCCACCCTGTGCACCCCGGGCCCCCACGCCAAGCAACAGCCTCCGGGTGCGGCTCCGCAAGCAGCGCCCCGGGCCAGTGTCCTGTGTCAGGACGCATGGGGAGGACCTGCTCGATGGGCAGCTGTGTTTGCTCTGCCTTGGCTCTGGGTGGAGCAGGCGGCCAGGCGGCCGGGGTGGAGGACAGATACACTTTATTCCCCGCCACGCACAGGGGAGCTGGGAGGCGGCAGGAACAGAGCAGCAGTGTTCGTGCGTAGCCACCTTCCTGGGTACTTTTCCACACGCCAGGCCCGCCAGGGCCCGCAGGCCCGGACGTGTGTGCACAAGGTGTGGTGGGGCCGGGTGGGTGCCCTCCGCACGGGTGACGAGTGGGCTGTGGCCCTTGCCCTAAGACACCGGTGGTCTGGGGACAGAGACCTCACCACGACCTGAGCATCTCTGTGAAGACCCCATCGCTGCGCACAGTTCTCAGATTCGTCGGGGTTAGGACTTTGACGCATGAGTAGCTGGGGGGTCTAACTGGAGACAGGGAAGTGGCTCTGGGACCCGAGGACTGAGGGTTTGCCTTGTCCCTGCCCCTCCCCGGTGATCCCCAGAACCCTGTGGGGTCTGATGCCCTAGAGCCGCTCCAGCCCTCATGGCTGAGGGGCCAGGCTGAGGTGGGTGTTCTTAGTCCTTGAACCCTGTATCCACCTGGGACCCTGGACGAGGGTGCTGCTGTTATTCCCACTGCACAACTGGGGGTGGAGGCTCAGGAAGGCTGTGTCACCTGGGCCAGGCCAGCAGGCGCTCAGGGTCTCTCTTGAGGGCCCGGCCATCCAGGGTCCATTGGTTTTAAGCTGCTTCTCTTCCAGTTAGTTCCCCTAATGCCAGAATCCCTGTGCAGCTTAACTGGGCTCCAAATCCACTCCACCCAGGAGGCTGAGGCAGGAGGGTTGCCGCAAGTTCCAAGGCAGCCTGGGCTAAGTTCTGGCTCTGTGCTGGTACCGTGATCAGAGACCCTGGGTTCTGCGTCTCTGCACCCTTGTCTTCAGCTGTGTGACCCCCAAGTGACCTCTCTGAGCCCGACGTACTCTGCTTGTTGGTGAAGTGGGCTTGGCAGTGTCGTGGCTCTTTGGGGCAGTCATAGGTGTCCACAGCATTTCACCTTTTCCCCACAAGCGCTGGACGTGGCTGCTGTGTGTCCAGATGTGGCAGAGGCCACTTTCTGCAGTGCAGTAAACCAAGAGCAGCAGTGTTGCCGCTGACTTTTATACCAGTTACGCTGGACTCTAGGTGGGCCAGGTTAAATCGGATAGAGTAAAAAGATGACTTTTAATTTTTGTTTTTCTGTTTTGTTTTTGAGACACTTTCCTTATGTATTTATGCTTCTCCTGGAGCTTTCAGGAATCCTCCTGCCTCAGCTTCCCAAGTTCTGGAATTACAGGCATGTACCACCTACTAAATTGGACACTTTTTAGTGTGGCTGCTGGGAGGTGAGTGTGAGATCGCACACGTAGCTCACACTCACCTGCCACTGGGTGGGACCGAGGCTACTGTGAGATGCAGCTCATCTTGGGTTGCTGTTCTGGTTAGGGGTGCGCGGTCTGCCTGAGGCCTCCTGTCCACGCCAGGCTGGGGACGCTGGCTCAAGGAGCGGGGGCCCCGGCTGCTGTGCAGGCAGCCACAGGCCCAGCCCAGGGGACACCCCTTCTCCATTCCCGAGCCGCAGAGAATCCAGCTCTGTGCGGGCAGTGTGAAGGCTCCGTTCATCCCGGAGGAGGCATGAAAGAGATCTCTGTGCTGAGGGCGGGAGAGACGGCCCGGGGGAACTTCCACCAGCTCGGCGCCCTGCCAGCCGCGGCTTCTCTGGGGCGTCCAGGGAGCTGGAAGACGCCGCCCACCTCCCCATCCCTCTGGAGGAGAGGAACACAGCCTGGTCCCCGCGAGCGAGGCACACCCCAGGCTCCCGGGGACCTCAGGGTGCAGGGAAACGGAGTCAGGCTCCACCCACAGCCTTGAGCAGCCCCAGGTCAGCACCTGGGCGAAGGTTCTGGTCCAAGGAGGCCGAGGCAGGAATGGCCCCACAGGTCCACATCCAATGCCTTCTGCTCGGCTGCAGTGTGCTTCACGTCCTTGGTGACGTCTCTGGGTTGGGGACGGCTCAGTGCTCAGGGGACAGGGCCTCAGCCACAGCCACAGTTTGACTGCCCTGCGGTCCCCTCCTGTCCCCTCTGCACGCAATGCTATGATATTGCTGGACAGATCTGACATCCATTTGCCATCATCCGTGTCCTGGCATGGTTTGGCTTGAGCCCTGACGACTTCCTGAGACTCAGTTTCCCCATCCCTGTTTCCTAACATACACATCAGCCTGGGCAATCGTGGGACCAGTGGGAGCCGCTGGGCAGTTGACCTGTGGGACAAGCAGCCCACTGTGGGGGCCGAGAGGCCCTCCTGGTGCCCCCCCACCCCAGTTCGCCCTCCACCTCACCCCCTGCTGGACAGGCAGCAGGAGGTCAGGTCCTCCTGTCCACATTGGTGGGTGCTGGGCTCCCAGGACACCCACGATGTCCCCTGTGTTGAGTCTTCCCCGGAAAGAGTTCCCTTCTGTGCCAATGTGGAATTTGGAATTCGGGTAAAATCTTTCAGAAGTTACAGGTGACAAATATCTGTATGTCCTGCCTTCTAGAAGGCACCTGTCTTTTTCTGTTTGCAGCAGAATTAGAACATGGAAACTTGGCAAAAACAAGCAGTTGCTTTAATGAAACACCCTGAGTGTCCCCGGGGGTGACTCACCAAGCCCCATATGGGTGGTGGCGGCAGAGACAGCGAGACAGTTTTAGTGGAAATACCAAGTGGATGGTGGTGGCTTAGTGAGAGTCAGTCCCCACCGCTAACAGGTGCCTGGCATGTCATCGGATCTGTGTGACCTCTGACCTTGGTGCCACACCTGAAGCAGGTCACAGAGAAGCAGACCGGGGCTGAGATTTGGGGTCTTTCATCAGCTGTGTGCCCTGGATTGTCTACCTTAGAAACTGGTAGCTCTAACTAATCAGCTGGTAGAAACTCATCAGCTCTGCCATCATCCTGGGACGATCAGGAGCCTGGAACTGAATTTTTAGGCAGCCAAGTGCTAAGGGATGAGCTTTTCTATCCTTCTTACTTGATTTGCATTGATACTAGTGAATTCCCAATTGTGACTTAACTTTTTTCAAATAATAGCAAGAGTTTCAAGCTCATTTCTGGACTCTTGCAGCCATCTCTTGATCACGTTTGCTCCCTGGGGTCAGAAGTGTAGATTTCTCCCATCTTTTTTACCCAACGTGTAAGGGATCCAGGCCCACCAAGGTGCCAGATGGGAGACCAGGAGCTCTTTGAAGAGAAAAAAAGCTCTTTGAAAAACTGCTGATCGGGGGTGCTTACTTCATTTCAGAGGAGGCGGGTCTGTTTTTGTTTTCTAGGTGTAATGCAGGTACAGTTTACTGCTCCTTTAGCTTTAGTTGGTTTACTAATTTTTTTAGCTTCTTATTTCAATGTTTACAGGCCCCTGAGGCTGAAATTTGCTGACATCGGAGAAGGCGTTGATAAGTGATTCAGTTAAAATAGCAAGACTGCAGGCATTGAGTGAGCTAGAAACCGGCCAGGGAGAGCCGGTGATGTGTTTAATGTGATCGGGGTCGTAGAGCTGTTCGTCACCATGGCTGAAGGGAAAGCAAACATCAGCTGTCCCCATGGAGCAAGGGGAGGCTGGGGGGACCAGCGATGGCCCTGGAGGGCACTGGGTCTGGTCCAGCCTGGGTTGGGCAGCATGGCTATGTCCTCCCCGGTGCGGGTGACACTTGTGGATTATCTGCGTACAGGGAAGGAAAGACCTTGTCCTCACGTCATTCGGAAGCAGTGATGGTATTTCTACACCTCACACAGCAACACCAGGAGTGAAGTCCCTCTGGCATTTCCTCCCCCTTGGGATGGGGATTGAGTCTCACGTTGCTAAGGCTGATTCTGGGGACTCAGTTTGCTATCAGTCACCCCCAATATGGGGGAGGCGGGTCCCAGGAGCCCCACAGCACCCCCAAATCAGAGCATGCTCAGTGCCCTACCTCAGAAGGCACGGGATTCCCACCCAGCCTCCCGGCCTACTCTGGGGTGCTTTCCGGCTCTGTGGTCATTAGAATCCCCGGCACAGGGCGGAGGTGAGTACTTAGCAGTGTCGCCTGGGGAATAACCTCAGGAAGACATTCTGCACTCGCTGTATGGAGATGGTCTTTGTGAAATACCTTCCATCCCCCAGGGATTGATCTACAGATACGGAGCCCACCGACAGGAAGGGTTGATGGTGCTTTCTCTTCACTGGCAGAGAGATTTCTTGCCATTCAAAAAATTTTTTTTCCTAGGGGCTGGGGATTTAGCTCAGTACTGTAAGCACCTGCCTGCCAGGTGCAAGGTCATGCATTCCAGCACCAAAAAAAAAAAAAAAAAAAAGGGGGAAAAATTTTTTTCTACTAGGACACAAAATATGAAAAATACATAAAAGTAAAATGCCGGAGTCCAGCTGCGGCAGGGCTAGGGTTTCCCAAAGGTGGACAGGGAGTCGGCGAGTGAGAGACAGAAAACACTGCACACCAGTCTGTGAGTGAATCTGAATCCGCCTTTATTTTTTAGAAGCTGGAATATATATTTGCCAACCCTGGCAGCAACCCCCAGCCCCAAGCAGGAAACCCCCAGGCCCAGGGCCAGGCAAGGACAATCCCAAACAATAGGTGTTAATTGACCTCAACTCCAAGCAGAAGGCGCCCCAGGTTCAGGGCAATAGGTATCAATTAACATTTTAATCTTGACATTTAGTCAGCCCGGGGAAATGCAAGCCGATGTACCACCGGAAGCCCGCAGGAGGAAGAGATGTGTGAGATTATTATGCCGCTCCCTACATTGCTTTCCTTATCATTTATGGGAGTGGCAGTCCCTGCAAGGACAGCGCCTGTCTTAGGTCAAGGACTCTTCACATGTACCCAACCAGGCCTTACCCGTCATGGGCCTGCAGGACAGCAATTGGTCCTGTGCCTGTCTTAGGCGGCCGGTGGCG
>PVLA01014703.1:0-29048 GCA_004027455.1 Hydrochoerus hydrochaeris
GATTCTTCAACCTCTTCCTCTCACACAGAGCATCTGTGCTGTGCTGCTCCCCAGACAGCAGGGCAGGAAGGTAGCTGGGCCTCCCAGGCAGGGAGGTTTGTGTTCGGGGCTTTATTACTGTGGGAGGTTCATGTGTTTCTTGCCAACAGTAATAGACTCCAGCGTCCTCAGCCTCTAACCTGCTGATTTTGAGTGTGAAATCTGTCCCTGACCCTCTGCCATTGAACCTGTCTGAGATGCCAGAATCCCGGTTTGAAACCTGATAAATCGCACCCCGTGGAGCCTGGCCTGGCTTGTGCACAACCCAATACAAATAGATTTTTCCATTACTGTAGAGGAGGCTCTGGCTGGACCACAGGAGATGGTGGCCAGCTCTCCAGGTGAGATGGACAGAGACAGTGGGGTCTGAGTCATCACAACATCGCCAGTGGATCCTAAAATGATGAAGGAGAAGTGCAATGTCATACAAACAGCATGAGCCATTTCCCTGCTTTTTGCTTTCTTTTAATTATGGAGCTACATCATTTTTGTAATTTTAATTTAAAAAGAAACAAATTCAATTTTAAGACAACTGATAAGAATTCTAATCACAAAGATCCCTCTAGAATTCATCTGAGCATCCCTTTCTTCCTTTTTGGTAATCTCCATGAGAGGTCAGGCCCTCAGTCCCTTAGAAATTTTCTTCACTGGCTGATCTAACCTCACACTCCCATGCTTCAGTCAGGGCTGTGCATCTCATATATGTGCAGAACTCAGCCAGGCAGCAGTGGGTCCCTGAAACTCACCCTCTCACTGCATGCCCCTCTTCATCTCCTGGTGTCCTAACCAGTGATCCAGAGCAGTAACAGCACCAGGAGCTGAAGAGGGAGCCTCATCATGAGAAACTGAATTGAAGAGTCCTGAGCAGTCAAGGCCAAGCTAGAGCCAGCTTTTACCTGAGACTGGCTTGGGAAGGTCCTCCCTGGGACAAAATGCAAATGCCCTGGTGGGTGCAGCGGTGCAGAGAGACTGAGGAGCCTGGTGGGAGGCTTCTCATTTGAACCCAGCAGTATAAAATGCCCTCTGTATGTGGAGGAAAACACTAGAGCTACAGTCCATGCTGTGTGCAGCAGTGGGAACAAGGATCCCTAGGCAGATCAGTGTCTGCAGCAGGGACACTGTGCTCAGGGCTCTGCCCATTCCAGACAGGGCTGAGGTCCCCAGGACATGGGATAGGTCTCTGGGAGGGGACGTCTCATGGTTATTAGCCTCCTGTCTCCTGTCATTCATTTGGAAAGAATGTTTGTTTAGAAATAAGTAAATAAGGATTCTGTAATGTGTGCTTTTATTTTAAATAAGGACTCTCTGGATGTGCTTATCACTCTGTGTGTGTGTGTGTGTGTGTGTGTGTGTGTTTGTGTTTGTCGCAGGGGGGACGGTTAACCTAGGACGTTCACACGGAGCCACACCACCAGTCCCTTGTGTTCTCTGATTCCGAGACTGGGTCTCATTGTGTTGTTCAGTTGCCCAGTTTCTGCTCCACCTGTCCATCCTCCTGCCTCAGCCTCAGTGTGCTGGGCTGACAGTCGTTCACTATCTGTGTTGAGTGACTTTGTCTTCTGAATGTGTGGGCTCCTTCTAAACAGTCTGATGAATTCTAAAGCTCACTTGTTGGACTTGTCTAGATTCTTAAGGCCCTGTTCCTCATCTGTCTCACATGAATCAGAAAAGGAAATGAATGAAAATAATTTTCATGTCATTGGAGCAGTCACAATGCAAAGTTCTAAATTTAACACATATGTCGAGGAGACCACAAGTTGTTAGCATTAGACTTGGACACATTGAGTCAGATTTTGTATTCTTGTCCTTGGCAATTAGCAAGTTTTAAAAACCACAATCCTCGTGCAGTTTGGCTTTGTTTTATTGAAGTGTTCCAATTTCTTAGATGAAACTTTCATCAGAATATAAGAATTTATTTTCATATTTCATACCTAAGAAAATAATTGTCACAATAGTCCCTTGACAGCAAAATAAAACGTGATATTACATGGATAATCAAACAACAAAAGACAAATTGAGTTGTGGGTGATATTTGTGGCTGGATTTTCAGGATGATTTGAATGATTTACAGTGTGTACAAATGCCACACCCAGAGACCTCCATACTGCGCTGGGAGCCCAAGGCGCGGGAAGTGAATCCCAGTGCACAAGGGAAGCTTCACAGTGTGTATAAAATGTATTGAGTTGATTAATGGTTTTTCCACTCAGTTTGCTCCAGATTTTAAATAATACCAGGTTTATAATTTATTTCCTTACTATACTTTCATAAGTACCAAATCAGAAGTATGGGAAGAGCCTTTTGCTCCCTGATATTTTCATTGGTACTTAGTTTATCTGTTTGATTTTAGGTACCAAGGGTGTCTGACTTTGTAGTCTATGGCCCTTAAATAGTATTTGTGAGCATTCTTGAGTACTTTCCTGGTTATGTCCTCCTCCAGACAGGTTAGCATTTGGACCCCTCCTCCCCAAGGCTATCTGCAAGCAACTTCATGGTTCGAAGCTGAGTGGTACCAGGTAAGGCACATGGTGATGTGGGTGGTGCCATGCACAGATGTAATGGGGTGCACCAAGGTGTTGAGAGAGCCACAGAATTAGGACAACAGGAATAACTGATGTACATTCTGCAAAGTTAAAAAAACACATTTTCTATAGAGCAAGACCACAAATCAAATGGTTTGTGATGTCCACACTACAGGTAAGCTGGATATGAGCATCTGAAACATCTAGAGCATTTATGCAGGGTGCAGGCCCCAGTGAGTTTCAGCTGTGTTTGTGCTGAATGAACAGAGCGCACATGGGAATATCTATGGGTGCTGGACCTTCCTTGTGGTTAAACATATGTAGAGATCAATAGAAAGATATGTTGGAAATGTGGCTTTTCAAAAATGTAAAATTTGTGACTACAAAACTATTCTAATAAGAAAAATTCCTGTGATTGTGGATATGCTCTAGCACTGAACTTCTTGGATGCCAATACAAAGAAAATCATGTATTCTGTTACACATTTCTCAGCTGAGGAAATTTCCTGTTCTTAGGTCTGGATCAATTTTTCTAGAACAATTGCTAAAGATCATTTCTCTCTTGGGGAACTGCACAGGAGCTATTAAGTACTGAGTATTATTCTCAATTATAACTTCATAGAAAACTGAAATAGTGGATCCATATGATCTTTTCTTCTACATTTGGTGACAGTGTATACACAGTATTACATTGATGAGGCTGGAGTATGGGATGGTGCTTAGGTGCAAAATATATTCAGTGGCCACAGCAGGCGGCCTCTCAGCAGTTAGCCTTGGTGATGTCACTGGAGCCACTGACTCACCTTAGCTTGTGATGGTCCTGACACTGTCTCAGAGCTGAGTAGAATCTTGCAAGATCTGGATAGAGTCTTGTGAGAGTTGAGGTCTTCTTTTGCAACCAAAATACTTAGCCATCCTGATGAGTGAATGCTGGATGGAGTCATTCTCTGGCCAGAGGTTTTCTTCCCTGTGGAGGAGGCATGGAGGTCACTTCAGACCCAGGCTGAGACCCTCAGCTTTTCATCTTAGCCATCCCATGTAAATCAGTGAGTTTTCCCAAATGCTATGATTTTTCATTTGAAGGTAGGAATGATCCATCTCTCAGTTGGATCACAGAATAATAATGATAATAACGCCCTCTCCACTAAAAAACAAAAGAAAAATCCAAAATCAAATCATGGTTCTGCTTAAAGAATTCAGCAATGTCTCTTTGGCCTGATTTACCATCATGATACCTAGGCCCTGTGCTTGGTTCCCATCCTTGGGTGCTGTGTTTGGAGTCTGTTGCAGGACTCTGATCTGTGTCCACAGATTCAGGGGAGACTGGCCTGGGTATGGATCAACTTTGGACTTCCTTCCTTCCTTCCTTCCTTCCTTCCTTCCTTCCTTCCTTGATTTATTTCTTTTTATTGTGGGGTGTTAGAGACAGACTTCAGGACTTCTCCATGTTAGTGAAGCACTGCCATGAATTACACCTGCAGCCTGAAATTGGGATTTTTTTCTGAGCTGCAAGTAGATCCAGTGTGATCTGCCCTGCATGTTCTCTACTGTCCAACTGTGTATCTTATTTGATTTCATGCATTTTCTGGTATAGATTTTTTTTTATACTTGCTGTGGTCAGTGGGTTGGTGAGAAGAGAATAATAAGCTCGTGATGTCAGGTACAAAAGAGCAGAGTTGCTGCGAGGTACAGAATGGCTTGTGTGCTGTAGTTGCCTGAGGACGGGGGTGGGTGAGAGGATGGGTTCAAATCAGGGGAGAACACTGGGAACCAAGCTGGATGAATTACACAAATGAACTTACACTTCATATTCTAAGGAAATAATGGTACACGTGAGGCATCAGGATCTTCTCAGCTTCAACTCAGTTATTACAATTGATCTGCACCTATTAAACCAGATCTCAGTGTAGTAGAAAATGCCCCACACTCACAAAGCCAGTGTATGTGAGTTTCTGTTTGTTGCCCTGATAGCAGTTCCTGTTACAGTTCCTGTTTCTTTTGTTTCTGAGAAGAGGCGGGTCACTGTGTTGCAAAGCTGGGCAGTATGACACACATCGTAAGAACCAATCAAAGACAGCCAAGTGCCCTACCTCTGTACTTCCCCTTTTTTACCCCAAAAAAGCCTCTCTCCTTGAGCTTCAGGTCTGATATTTTAATAAACATTGATTCCTTGTCACTGCCCATTCACAACAATAATTGTGTCTCTGCATCCTGTGTGTTGCTTCTGTGTCTGTGTTGGCCATAGCAATGGAATGGTAGAAAAAAATGTTTCAAGATAATTGAGAGGGAAATGTTAGCAATGTTCCTGAGAACTTCCCTTCAAAGGACTGACAAGTAGATGGCACGGTGAGGCTGTCTCTTATAAAAGTAATGTTTGAAACCTGTCCCCTTCCTCCAAAGAGCTGTGACCTCCTAAGAGACACAGTGCTTGGCCATTTATAACAGTCCTAAAAGACATTTTGGTATTCATTCAACACTTTAATTTTAAGTTTGAGAAAGAAAAGCATTTTTAAACCATTTTCTTGGCTCTAGGATCTCCTTTTCTCCCTTTCTCAATGTCTCTGTGTCTGTCTGTTTCCGTCTCTCTTCCTTGCTCTCTCCCTGTCCCTCTTCTTCTCTGTGTCTCCTTCTGACAGCTGACTCTTCCATCACAGCCTCTAGAGCTGGTTTACCCTTGTGTTTTGACTTCTATGAATTGGAAGGTAACAGTCTGCCCTCATCACCTTACACTCATTTTGTGCTAATCTTACCCCATTCCTGGGATTCCATCTCCAGTTTTGGTGGCTTCCCAGAACTCCAGAATTCCACCATGGCATTTGCCTCAGGCACAGCTGTTGGCTGGAGGTCTGGTGCCACCTCAAAATTGGAAATATGCTCTGCAGCAACTGCTTATTTCCACCTTTCTCCTAACATATTGTTGGCTGCCTTCTCAACTAAGGAGATGTCATTGAAAGTTCCCTGGTGGCTAATTTCTAAACAAAAGTCAGTCTCTGATTTTGTGTTTCTGTCTCAGCTCATGTCCAATATCTCAGCAACCATGTTTGTTCTGACTTTAAATGTGGCCAGAATTTGCCCACCTTTCAAACTAGCTGCTGCCATATCTGGAAAAGTAAGTATGTACTGACTTGGATAATGTTGTTAGAGGAAGTTTTTAATACTTATCTTAAAAGCTATCCTAAAGGCCAAGAACAGCAAACAGGTATCAACAGTCCCTATAATTTAATGCATTTCTGTCACCCTACGTTTAACTTTAGGAAAAGAAGTGGCCTTGTAGAATTTGCCCAAAAGGGAAGAAACTGAGCCTAATGATATTTACCAACCATCGAGAGGATGGGTGGTGGTGTGAGATACATGCCTCTATGATGACTGAATTTAGGCTTGATGTCTTGTTTGCTTGTAAAAAGTGTGGAAAGAAAGATCCTTGTGGAGACTAAAGCTGCATTTGTGTTTGTGAGTGGCACTGAAGAATGGAAGCAAAAATGGCACAAAAAACCCTTGTGCAATTGTTGCTACCTGTTGTGAGACATTTTCTGAGAATTAGTTTGCCCTCTTTGCATAGTAGCTTTATTCCTGCATATCACCAAATGAGGATCCTTAGATTTCTCTCAGGTCATCCCCAGTATGTGGTGAGGCATAATTGCAATTTGGATGCTCACATTTGCTGTGCTACACTGATGAGAGAGATGTGACAGGACTGAAGTTTCTTTTGTCCAGGATCTTTACTTTTCATGGAGTCACTAAGACCAAGAGGCCTGTGTGATGCACCACCCCCTGATGATCCATTGAGTCTCAGGACAGGGATGGCTCTGTAGGAGAGACAGACAGGCTGAGGGGACAATGTATATTCATGATATCCCCTTTGGAGTCTTCTCCAGGCTTCTCCCGCTGTGTCACAGTTCTCACTGGAGCACAGGCACCACCTGCTCTGTTGTTTTCTTTACTCTTAGTGCTGGGCAGAGGCCTCAGCTGCAACTTGTTTGTTGTTCTTTAACTTGTTCCTGTCACACAGACCAGGGGATGCTGTGCTGCTCCCCAGACAGCAGTGCAGGAGGGCAGCTGGGCCTCCCCAGGCAGGAGGTTTGTGTTAGGGGCTCTATCAGTGTGGGAGGATCATGTGTTTCTTGCCAACTGTAATAGACTCCAGCGTCCTCAGATTCCAGCTGCTCTGCTGTTTTCCTCACTCTCTGTCCTGGACAGAAGCCTTAGCTGCATCTTGATGTTCTGAGTTTTTCAACTTCTTCTTCTCACACAGAGCAGTCTGTGCTGTGTTGCTCCCCAGAGAGCAGTGCAGGAGGGCAGCTGAGCATCTCTAGCTTGGGAGGTTTTTGTTTAGGGCTGCATCACTGTGTTAGGATATTTTGTACCTTGCCAACAGTAATAAACTCCAGCATCCTCAGCCTGCACCGTGCTGATTTTGAGTGTGAAATCTGTCCCTGACCCACTGCCACTGAACCTGTCTGAGATACCAGAATACCGGTTGGAAACCTTATAAATCAAGCCCTGAGGAGCCTGGCCTGGCTTGTGCACCACCCAGTACAGATAGGTGTTTCCATCGCTACCCTGGAGGCTCTCACTGGCCCTGCAGGAGATGGAGGCCGGCTCTCCCGGGGAGACAGACACAGAGAGTGGGGTCTGGGTCAGCACAATATCTCCCGTGGATCCTAAAATGATGAAAGAGAAGTGCAAAGTCATGAACCAACATCATGAGCCACTATCATAATTTTCTCTTTTTCGTCATTATCAAGCTGAACTATTTATTGTCATTTTATAATAGAAGGAAAAACTTTCAATTTTGCAGTAGCCCCCAAGATTTCTTATCACAAGAATCCCTCTAGAATTCGTCTGAGCATCCCTCTATTTCTTTGTGGTGACCTTCATGAGAGGCCAGGTCCTGAGTCCTTTAGGAATTTTCTTCGCTCACTGATCTAACCTCATATATCTGTGCTTCAACTCAGGACTGCACACGCGAGATAGGGACAGGACTCAACAGGAGGTAGTGGGACCTGAATGTCACCCTCTAAACTCATGTCCCTGCTGACATTCCTGTGACCTTACCAGTGATCCGGAGCAGTAGCAGACCCAGGAGTTGAAGATGGAGCCACATTTTGAGAAACTGAACTGAAGAGTTCTGATTAATCAAGGCCAAGCTAGAGCCAGCTTTTATCTGAGAGGTGCTTGGCAAGGTCCTCCCTGGGGACAAAATGCAAATTCCCTGGTGGGTGCAGCAGTGCCGAGAGACTGAGGAGCCTGGTGGGAGGCTTCTCATTTGAACCCAGCAGTATAAAATGCCCTCTGTATGTGGAGGAAAACACTAGAGCTACAGTCCATGCTGTGTGCAGCAGTGGGAAGAAGGATCCCTGGGAAAATCAGTGTCTGCAGCAGGGACACTGTGCTCAGGGCTCTGCCCATCCCAGACAGGGCTGCAGTCCCCAGAATATGGGGTGTGTGCAGATCAGTCTTTGGGAGAGGAAAGTCCCGTGCTTCTTAGCCTCCTGGAAGAGAAAGGAGCAATTCTCACTTCATGAGAACTCTTCTTTAGCAATTTTGTTAACCATTAAACTCTTTTGATGTGACAGGTAAAATCTCATCATCTTTGAAATAAGTGTTAGAAATGATCGTTTCTTTGTTCTTAAGTGACATAAGAGCACCAAAAGTAAACAAAATATGATACAGAGGAAAATATTTGTCCTCAAGCTGGAGCCTTGGTACTCTGTTGAAGGCAAAAGGCAAAGAAAAAAAATTCTCTACATAGTGGATGTGAATTTGCTTGTGAATAGGTTTTGAGATTGGTAAATCTGTAATCATTCCTGTTTCTTTGTAGATATGTATATACACAGGCACACATACTCACACACTCCAGATTTATCAAAATCTTTCTTTTTTTATTTAAAGTGAAAAAAAAACAGAAAAAGGATAGAAATATTACAGAATTTCAAAAAAAGATAAACAGTAAGGAATCATTAGTTGGTAAATTACATATTGTTCTTTTAGAAATAGTTGTTCAAGTTACAAAATTAAAGCACACAATGCGGACCCTCAAGCAGTGAGACTACAAACAGATCTGTTCAACAATCCAAAAAGAACTTAGAAATATGGCTATCAATCCTACACTCTTAAATATCCATGCAGTTATATCTTTTATAGCACTTCCTATTTCATCTTTTTTACAATAGCAATTATACATTTTTAAAATTTTATTTAAAGAGAAGAAAAAAAAGCAAAACAGAAAAAAGGTAGCAACAATACAGAATTCTGAAAGAAAGAAACAAAAAGAAAGAAGAAAAATAAGAAAAAGAGAAAAAAACCCACTAAGAAATCACTAGTTTATAAATTACATATTGTCACATTGGGTACAGTTGTTCAAATTACAAAGTTAAAGGATACATAATAGACATTCAAACAGTGAGACTGCAAACAGTTCTGCTCAAAGATCCAACTAAGATTCAGCAATATGGTCATCTATTTTACACACTCAAACATACATGCAGTTATATCCCTTAGATCTCTTTCTTTTCCTCTCTTTTTTATAATAGCAACTACACACTTTAGTTTTATTGCACTTATAGTTCTTTTTTATTTTTTACACTAGAGACAAAATATATTTATATATATGATTCTTATTTATTTCACTAATGAAGATAGTCTCAAATTGTCTTCGTTTACCTATGCAGGCCTCAAGGTCATCCTTTTTTATAGCTGAGTAATATTCCATTGTATAAAAAATGCCACATCTTTTTCATCCACTCAGCAGTTGATGGGCATCTTGGTTGTTTCCAAGACTTATCTATCACAAATTGTGCCGCTATGAACGTGGATGCACATATATCACTGTGATATGAACTTGTCAGTTCTTCTGGGAAAATACCCAGGAGGGGAATAGCTAGATTGAATGGGGCTTCCAATCCTAGTCTTCTGAGAATTGTCCATATGGATTTCCATAAGGATTGTACCAGTCTACATTCCCACCAATAGTGGAGCAGTGTTCCCTTTTCCCCTCAGCCTCACCAACATTTGTTATCAGTTGATTTCTTGATGGCAGCTATTCTTTCCAGAGAGAGGTGGAATCTCAATGTTGTTTTAATTTTCATGTCTCGAATGACCAGTGATGGTGAACATTTCTTCATGTATTTATTTGCTGTTTGTATATCTTCCTCTGAGAACTGTGTGTTCATCTCAGATGCCCATTTTTGGAGAGGGTCTTTGAATTTGGGGGGCTTGATGTTTTTCAATTCTTCATATGTTCTGGACACAAGTCCTTTGTCTGAGGGGTTGCTGGCTAAAATTCATTCCCACTCTGTGAGTGTTCTTTCGCTCTGTTGGTGATTTCTTTTGAAGTGCAGAAACTTTTCAATAATATGAGATTCCAATCATTGATTCTTTGAAGAGTTTCCTGTGCAGTTTGTGCTTTGTTCATGAGTTCTCTGCCTACCCCTATGTCTCCAAGACTTCTACCTACCTTGTCTTCCAGTAGATTTAGTGTTTCTGTTTTAATATTGAGGTCTTTGATCCATTCATACATTAGTTTTGTGCATGGTGATAGGCTTGGATCTAGTTTCAGCCTTCAACATGTGGAGAGCCAATTTTTCCAACACCATTTATTAAAGAAACGATCCTGCTTCCAGTGGACATATTTAGCACCTTTGTCAAATATCAGGTGGCTGAGTGTCTTTGTAGTTGTGCTTGAATCTTCTAATCTGTTCCATTGATCCTCAGGTCTATTTCTTTGCCAGTACCAAGCTGATTTTATCGTGGCTTCATGGTACTGTTTCAAGTCAGGAATTGAGATGCCTCCTGCCTTGCTTTTGTTGCCCAGAATTGCCTTTGCTATTCTAAATTTCTTCTGTGTCCAAATGAATTTTAGGTGTGTTTTCTCTAGATCTGTGAGGTATGTCAATGATATTTTGATTGGGATTGCATTAAATCTGTATAACAGTTTTGGAAGTATGGCCATTTTCACAATGTTGGTTCTTCCTAACCAAGAGCAAGAAATATCTTTCCATTTTCTAACATCCTCTTCAATCTCCTTTTTCAGTGTAGTATAATTTTCAGCATATAGGCCTTTTACATTTTTAGCTAGGTTGATTCCTAAGTATTTCTTGTTTTAGATGTTATTGTAAAGGGTGATATTTCCATAATTTCTCTCTCAGTGAGTTATTTGTTTGTGTACAGGAATGCTATTGAATTTTGAGTGTTGACTTTGTATCCAGCTACACTGCTGAACTTGTTTATTACCTTTAGTAGTCTTTTAATGGAGTTTTTCGGGTCTTCTACATAGAGTATCATGTCATCTGCAAATAGTGATAATTTAACTTCTTCCTTTCCTATCTTTACTTGTTTTATTTCTCTCTCTTGTCTGATTGCCCTGGCTAGTGTTTCCAGAACTATATTGAAAAGGAGTGGTGATAGTGGACATCCTTGTCTTGTTCCTGATTTTAAGGTGAAAGCTTTCAGTTTTTGTCCATTTAGTATAATGTTGGCTGTTGGTTTGTCATAGATGACCCTTATAAGGTTGAGGTAGACATCGTGTATTGCGAGTCTCTGAAGGTTTTTTATCATGAACATGTGTTTTACTTTTTCAAAAGCTTTTTCTGCATCTATTGAGATGACCAAGTGGTTTTTGGTTTTGGCTCTGTTGATGTTGCCTATTACATTTATTGATTTGCATATGTTAAACCATCCCTGCATTCCTGGAATGAACCCCACTTGGTCATGATGTATAATCTTCTTGATGATTTGCTGCATTCTATTTGCCAATATTTTGTTGAGAATCTTTGCATCAATGTTCATTAGTGAGATTGACCTATAGTTCTCGTTTTTGGTTGGATCTTTCTCTGGTTTTGGTATCAGAGTGATACTTGCCTCCAGGAATGATTTAGGGAGGATTGATTTCTTCCCAATTTCATTGAAGAGTTTAAGGAGTATTGGCATCAAATCCTCTTCAAACCCATTCTTAAAGAAACATTTCACTTGATTTTATACACAATGAAAGAAGTAATTTATACCACTCTTCTGAATGATCATAAATTATCCTTCTAATATCTACTTTCTTTTAATAGATATTGCATAGATATAGTCCATAGTTTAAACTGATATTCTAAATGTCAGTATGTCATGATTGAATCCAGTATTTTAACGCCTGAGAGTAATTTGAACCAATGACTGACATGGTCCTGGAGGTTATCTGAGATGGTCACTGTGGAAAGGGGTCAGATTGAGACTTCCTCTAATGCTGTGAGAGAGTAAAGCCATGCTGTCATTAGTCTATAAGCTCATGTTATTAGCTCTGACAGCCCAAGAGCTGCAGTGTACCTCTCATATTTGGGAAAGTGTGTTTGTGGAAATATAATTCAAGGAGGAATCTGTAACATTGGCGTTTAATGTACAAAAAAGGCCCTCCGGATGTGCTTATCACTCTCTGTGTGTATGTGTGTGTTTGCGTGTGTGTGTGCATGGAAATGTTTTTGTGTGTGTGTGTGTGTGTGTGTGTGTCTGTGTGTTCAGGATTAAACCTAGGACAGTCACACGGAACTATATCACCAGTCCTTTTATTTCTTTGATTCTGAGACTGGGTCTCACTGTGTTGTTCAGTTGCCCAGCTTTGATTGCAACTCTCTATTCTGCCTCAGCCACCTGTGTGCTGGTGTGACAGGTGTGCACCGTTTGTCCTAGGTGACTTTACCTTGTGACTGTGTGTGTTCTTTCTAAATAGTTGAAGAGATTGAATAGTTCAATTATTGGACCATTCTAGACCCTTAAATGCCTTTCATTATCTGTCTCACATGAATCAGAAGTAGCTGGTGAAACAGAAGAAAATAAATTTCAGTACACTGGAGCAGTCCCAAGGAAAAGTTGTGAAGTTTAAAAAAAGTGGAGAGGAGAATACAAGTTATTAGCATCAGACTCAGACACATTGAGCTGGCTTTCATATCCTTGTCATGGAAATTAGGAAATTTTAAAAACTACATGCAGTTTGACTGTGTTATATTAAAGCATCCCAGCATTTTATATGAGACTTACATCAGAGTATAAGCATTGATATTAATATTTCATATCTAAGAACCTAATTGTAGTAATAATCTCCCGAAAGAAAAATTAAAGGCAATGTTACATAGATTAAATAAAAAAATAAAACAGAAATTGAATTGTGAATAATATTTGTGGCTTGATTAAAAGATACTTTGAAAGATTTACAGTGTGTATGTAATGTAATGAGATGTCAATTTTATACGGCTGATTAATTTTTTCCCAGTAGCTTCCTCCATTTTTAGAATAATATCAAGTGTATAATTTATTTCCTTAAAAATCCCCTCATAATCACCAGATCAGAAGCATGGGAAGAGCCCTTTGTTCTCTGATATTTTCATCGGTACTGAGTTTATGTATTTGTTCTTTAATCCCACAAGTCCCTGACTGTGTAGTCTGTGGCCCTTTCCACAGTGTTCCTGAGCCTTCTCGAGCACTTTCCCGCTGGTGTCCTCCTCCAGACAGGGCTTCATTTGCGCACCTCCTCCACAAGGCTGTCTGCAACCAGCTTCCGGGCTGGAAGGTCCCAATCTCTCTGAAGCAGACATTTTTGGAGTATAAATCTTTTGTGGTATTGAACATGACATAGGAGCTTAAGCAAGTTTTATGACAATAAAAAAATGGGACCCAAATTTGTCCCATTCTTTTGTCTTTCTTCCTCTTTTCTCTTCTCTCTCCTTCCTCTTCCTCCCTGTTTTCCGTATTTGCTTCTCCTCCCATTTCCTTTTATTAGTTCTCTCTTTTGTGTGGTTTCTCCACCCCATTTTATTATGTCACAAGGATTGGAGATCTGAGGTAGCCAGGGCGTCACTGTGTAAACTTTGGCTCATTTAGATAGATTCTTTATTTGAAGCTGAAGCTCCCTGCATGACATCTGGTAACTGTACCTAGACACTTTCTAAGTTGACCCTCAGGCTGCATCCCCATTTAGAGGGTCAGCAAGGAATTCCTCACCTGTGGTTTCTAAATCCCGGAGACCCCTCACATTCCTCCTCTGTGCCTACCTTTCCTCCATCTTCACTGATGGCCACATTTCATCTCTCTCAACTTTCCTCAGAGCCATGATGGCCTGTGCAGCCTCCCTGTCTGCTCTGCTAATGTCAGAGCTGTGTAACCTCCGTCTGCACTGAGCATGGATGTGACTCTGTTCCGCACATCTTCCTTCCCATCTCCCAGGCTCAGTTAAAGAATAGACAGCGATACGGGGAGGGGAACTTTGTGCCCCCATGGGAAGATTTTTCTACCTAATCCTCATCGTTTCTTCATTTTGAATTGAAGCTGAATGCTTTCTTTGGGGCATAAATATGCAACAGTGAAGGAGAGTTTCCCATGTCACATATCATTGTTTAAAAACACGGAAGCATCCTAAAGCTTGTATGAATCAGCTCTTCCTAACTTGCCTGTTCTCCCAATGTATACTAGAAACACACAGGTGTGTTCGATGTTGCCTGTGTAAGAGCACAGGGTTATGTTCTTTGCCATGTAATATAAATGTGTGCAGGGGACCCACAGAGATCTTTGTAACTGGGGTATCTCTAGAATTTGATCAATGCCATTGGCCAATGTAGATTCTGACAAAAGGGAAAATCTCTCTTTTCTCTAAAATTGGGTAACAATTGCCCAGCTTAGATGTCTCTCATTAAAGCAACTTGAATACTGGGCATCAGGAATATGTAAAACATGCTCTCGTGGTGCCGCAGCAGTGTGGTTCAGGTCTGTTTCTGGTGGGGGAACGTGGACCTCAGTGTGGCACCTGGGAGGCTTCAAGGGCATGGACTGTGCCTTCACCTGAGTTTGGCTGTGGAGACACAGCCATGCATTTGTCAAAGAAGAAAGGATAAAGAAAAATGTACCTTCATTTAAGCAAAATTTACCTGGGCTAACCTCCCCTGAAAAGAAAATAATTTTGCACTTGAACATATGTATTTTGTGGTATCTCCAACCGTCTTGGAACTAATGAAAGCAAACTCATATGCCAGGTAGCACAATTCTCATGCAGGGGAAAATTCCACTGCTTGCTGTGGATGAAGGCTTTCCTAACACAGAAGTTGAAGGTAATTTCTATCTCAGAAGGTTACACAGGAACCATGTTTAAGGAACTGAGTGAAAATTTAAAGAATCCTTTCATGGAAAATACATAGCAATTTGTGACACTTTGTAGTACAAATGGTGGCCGTGCATGGACAATACCTTAGAGCTAAGCTCACACATAGACTCGGTGTCAGTCAGACAATTCATTTAGTGCACACAGAGGTGGCTTTGAGGACTTCACCACTGTCAAAGGCTGGGCTGGTTCTCACTGCTCACTCACACCCTGATGCTGTTTCAGAGCAGACTGTGGTTGCAGTACTGCCTCCCACACGCTCCTGTTCCATCTGCAGGTGGACACTTAATCGGCCCGTCAGCTTGATGGTGGTGACCTCTGGCCTGCACATGTCTTCCCCAGTGTGGGAGGTGTGTTACGGTGGGTGGGAGACCAGCTCAGAGAGCGGGACAGAATCCTGAATCTGCATTTGGTGAATTTTATGTGATGTTAGGTGTTTCCATTATGCTGTTGTCACTCATTTTAATTTTATGAGTTATAAACCCATGACGTACATTGCTAATTTCTGAGCAGATAGTCAGTGAACAATTACAGAAACTGAATAATAAGGAAATTTTTATACATTTATCTTTGCAGCTACTATGGTAGGTATGAGTTAAAATTTTGTCTCTCATTTTCCTTTGCCTTCAGAACATGAACCCACATTTCCTGTAATGTGGAACTACCGCTGAGGCTCCATCATGTCTTACACACACTCCACATTTCCTCCCAACGTCTCATTTTTTTGGATCAGACTCTTAGATTGAATGTTGTTTCTCAGTATTTTTAATCTTTTGTTTTTCTCCATTTTCCCCCACTGCCCTTTCCAACCCACTCCCTTGTCCCTCACTTAATGCTTCTGTCACCTGTGCTCTCCCAGCCCATTCTTCCTGCAGGTGTCTTTCTTTCTCTGTGTTGATCACTTTACAGGCTGTGCTATCACTGCGCAGGATTAGATGGGCTGCTCTTCACAGTCTCAGGTTCCTAAAATAGTCCACACCATGAAATTCCTGATACTTGAGATAGACTAGAGAATGGCTAGTGAGGCATTCGACTTGGGTACGAAAGTGAGGAAAATGCCCACTTCTCTGTCATTTCTATGATTAAATTTAAAAGAACCCAGAATTGTCCAAGGCCATCTCATAGGAAAAACTCAGAATTGTAGGTGAAAACAAAACCTTATGAACATACCAAAGCAGCTGTTGTGGCCATAAGATATTGCTTAGGTTATTTGTTTGGTGATTTGGGCTGTGAGTCTGCCCGCAGTTGCGATCAGTGGCTGGGTTAACAGCAGCATAACAAATCTGTTTTGCAAGATCATTAGAGCTCAGGACACTTGGTTCCTGTAGCATGGAGAATGTCTGTGTGCTGTGCTTGGCTGGGGCCAGGTGTGTGCGAGGGTGAATTCTAATGGCTGCAAGAGCACTGGATCACATTGGAGGACAACAGAAATGAGTGTTCTGTATGAGCCAGTTTCCAATAAAGAAAAGGAAAATAATGGACACATTAAATGCCTGGGGCTTCCTGATATCTGTGGCAGTTCTGGCGATGTTGAATTAAGTTACAGTGCTGTAAGCAAAATATTGCACTAAATAGTGTTGCAAAAGTTTGCACAGTATGTCTGGGGACTTGCAGTGCATAAAACTGACCTGAAGAGGGCAGTACATACACACTTTTTTAGGTGAAACCTGTGTCTTTCCTTTACTTCAGAGGTTGTTTGGCCCTTTTATAGCAACCATCCCAAAGGGGAAATTTCCTTCCAATGTAACATAGGTTAAGTTTACACTTGACAACTGAAAAATGGTTCTATTAATGTTATTTAGACTCTGTGGCATGAATCTCTTAGTTCCCTTTTTTTTTTTTTTTTTTTGATCTTAGTAACCAGACCTTCTCAGCCTCCCCTGTGGAATTCTCTTCATCTCTTTGCTTTGCACAGTGTGTGCTTTTCTAGGAATTTGCTTTGTTTTGTCTTGTTTTGTTTTCTTTTTCCCTCCAATACAGAAAGGATAGGTATACATGTAGAGACTCATGCCTGCGTAGAACTTCTAAACAGTTTATGAGAATCAATTATATAATGCACGATAAAATAAACAGCTACTTTCAAGAAAAAGAGACATTAAGGTGCCCAGTGCTGATTCCCTAACATCATAATGCTAAATCCAGCAATACTTTTATGCTTTGTTCAGAGTGATTTTAGTCTGTTTTGTTTTGTTTAATTTCAACCTACATGAAGGTATGGACAGCTATTTTGAAGAGACTGAGAGACATTATGGCACCATTGCTGCCTTCCTTCTTGTCTGCTCTTGAAGACCTAAAATGCCTTCAGCATCCTGTTCTGATCAGTTCTATACTACTTCGTTTTGTATGAATTCATTGTATGTGGAGATATGGACAACTATTTGGAAGAAGACAAGAGACAATATGATAGACTGTGCAGATCTCCTGTAGTCTTGCTGTCAAATCTATATCTCTTACATTGTCCTCTTATGATTTGTTTTGTTCTGTTTAATTTTACCCTCTTTAAAAATAGAATTAAAAAATGAATATTGGGCAGTCATTGTCCATAGTTTTAAGAGATATTGTAAATATCAGAATATCACTCTTGAATGCAGTGTTTTAATGTCTCAGGATAATTTGAGCCAATGGCTGACATGGCCCTGGAGTTTATCGTGATGGTCACTGTGGAATGGGGGTTAATTTGAGACTTCCTCCAAAGCTATGAGACAGTAAAGCCATGCTGTCCTTACTGTATAGTTTTGTGTTTTTTTTTTTCTTATGACAAGCGTAGAGCTGCAGTGTGCCGCTCACACATTTGCGAAAGAACTTTTGTAGTAAAATAAGTAAATAAGGATTCTGTAGTGTGTGCTTTTATTGTAAATAAGGACTCTCTGGATGTGCTTATCACTGGGTGTGTGTGTGTGTGTGTGTGTGTGTGTGTGTCTGTGTGTGTGGTTGCATGTGGGAGGGCCTGTTAAACCTAGGACATTCACACTGAGCCACATCACCAGTCCTTTGTATTTCTCTGATTTTGAAACTGGGTCTCATAGCGTCATTCAGTTGCCCAGTTTCTGCTCCACCTGTCCATCCTCCTGCGTCAGCCTCAGTGTGCTGGGCTGACAGTCGTTCACTATCTGTCTTGGGTGAGTTTGTCTTCTGAATGTGTGGGCTCTCTCCAAACAGTCTGAGAAGTTGAAAAATTCACTTGTTGAACTTGTCTGGATTCCTAATTTCTTGATCCTCATCTGTCTCACAGGAATTAGTAGTAAATGAAATGAAAGAAAATAACTTTCAGCTCATTGGAGCAGTCAGATGACAAAGTTCTAAAGTTTAACACACATGGGGAGGAGACCACGAGTTGTTAGCATTAGACTCAGACACACTGAGTCAGCTTTCATATTCCTGTCCTTGGAATTTAGGACATTTTATAAACCACATGCAGTTTGGCTGTGTTGTATGGAAGGATCCCAGCATGTTATGTGAGACTCATATCAGAGTATAAGAATTTATGGTAACATTTCATAAGTAAGAAAATAATTGTAGCAATAATCTCCTGAAAGCAAAAGTAAAGGTGGTGTCATATTGAGTAAATCAAATAATAAAACAGGAATTGAGTTGTGAATAGTATTTGTGGCTTGATTATAAAGATGATTTGAATGATTTACAGTGTGTATAAAATGTATTGAGATGTCAATTTTATACAGCTGGTTAATGTTTTATTTTTTCCTTTGGTTTCCTTCACTTGTTAAATAACATCCAATTTATCATTTATTTCCTCACTATCCTCTCATAAGTATCAAATCACAAGTATGGGAAGAGCCCTCTGCTCTCTGATATTTCATTTTTCCTTAGTTTGTCTATTTCAATTTTAGTACCTTGAATCTCTGACTTTGTAATCTGCGGCTCCTTAAATAGCATCTGTGAGCATTCCTGAGGATTGTGCACAGCTGTGTCCTCCTCCAGACAGGGTTTCAGGAGGGCACCTGCTCCACAAGTCTGTGCTCAACCACTGTCAAGGTGGAAAATTCCCGATCCTTCTGCAGTAGACATGTTGAAATTCAGATATTTGGCCTTATTGGTCTGCACTCATTACTTTCAAGGAAATCTTACTTGCTTTTTATCTCCTCATTTCCCGGTGTGCTTACAGCCCTCTTTCCACTTCACAGCAGCTGTGGGAAGGGAATTTCTATCGCCCCTGTGCTGTACTCTTCACTCCCAGAGAGCCCTTGTGAGCCAGCTTATTTTAGGGTCCCCAGGAGTCCTCAGAGAGCGAGTCCTGGCTCAGGCTTCCGCTGTGTGGCCCACGCCCAGGGTGGGACTGGAGCTTCTGTTTTCTGTGCTCTTCAGCACTTTCTGAGGGAACCTGACATCAGCTTGGGCAGGTTGGATGACAAACAATAAAAAATGGGTCCCAAATTTGTCCCTCTCTTTTGTCTTTCCTCCTCTTTTTTCTCCCTGTTCCTGCCTCTTCCCCCTGCTTTCTTTCTTTGCTTGTCCTCCATTCCCTTTGTTAGTTCTTTCTTTTGTTTCCTTTCTCCAACCTGTTTTATTGTTTCACAAGGATTGTGGATCTGAGGTAACCAGGTGTCACTGTGTGAGCTTCAGCAAAGTTAGTTGTATTTTTGAACTGCAGCTAAAGCTCTGTGCTTCACGTTTAGGAGCTGCATCCAGAGAGTTCCTAAATTGGCTTTAGAGCTTCTAGTTTGTCTTCTGTATCTGTTTCTGTCGCACAAATTCATCTTTTGTGCTGATATTTTGACTCTGTTGGTATCAGCCACTTTCCCAATGCACTGCACATATTGAAGGTGAAACCAGTACAAACTGTTCCAAATTTGAAATTCAGGGAAGGGATTTACTGTGCTATGAGTGTTTCTGCAGGTCACCCAAGTGTTGGAGAAGAAATTGTCTGTGAACCTTGTAATATCCAGGAGTGCTGTAAACGTGCGCCATCCTGTAAAAGGCCCAATACTTGGCAGTGAACTACTGTGGGCATTAGAAAACAGAGTGGACCCTAAGCGCCCCGTGCTGCCATGCCTGGTGTGAGGTGGCTGCGTGAGACACTTGTGGAGAGGGGAAAGGTCATCCTCATGTCTCCTTAGAGGTGAAGCAGTTTGTCACTCTGCTTGTGGAGGACACTGACCTGTGTGGAGACCAGTGGACCCATTGCATGTGGCTGGCTGAGGGGCTGGTTCCGAATAGAGTGAGAGTAAGACCCAGTGGTAGATTGTTCATTTCCTCTGCTGCCCCTTTCAGTGTAGGAGTCAGGGGTGAGCTTGTTTCCTCTGCTTTGTGACACATTTGCAGATCTAATCTGAGGTGAACCTGCACTCCTGAAAGCGCAGAATGAAGACTTTTGCAGGAAGTGTGCGCCTACCTGGCCAGCAGGCACAAAGCTAGGTGCCATGTAGCAGCTCCCTGCATACACACACACACACACACACACACACACACACACTCACACCCACATACACACAGGTACACACACACTCACACCCACATACACACAGGTACACACACACACACTCACAGCCTTTCCTAGCCCTGCCCAGGGGCTAAGGCACAGCAGAGCTCACCTGTCAGCAGAATCAGCTGTTGGTGAGGGAAATACACATGCCCTGAGCCAGATCTACCACTGTCCTCACAGAAGTACTAATTCAAAATTAGGAAACTCACAAAAATACTTCTCTCATCTAACTTTCTCAGCAAGAGGATTTTAGAGCTTGTTTCATTTTCTCTGCCATGTTTTGTGTTGTGTTTACTTTATCAATTTTATTTACTTATATTTAATGTGATCCAATATTTTGCTCTTCTGTCTTTTACTGTTTCTATTCCTCATTTTCTTTTTTTTATTATGCTTTTTATTTTATCATTTTCTCAGCTGGCTTTGAAGCTTATTATATTATTAAATTAACCTTTAATAACTTGTGTCTTTCTAGTTCAGTCTGTATTATTTTGACCCTTCTTCTATTTTTATAGTTGATACATTTGTTAAATTTAATTGTTTTTTTACTGTATTTCCATATCTTGGTGAGAAACAATAGAAAGATAGAGCTTAACACAGCCCTACACTCCCATCTAACTGCTGTCAATCAGTGGGAGAAATTCCCTGGGAATTCTCTTGCCCCTTTACTTCTTGTTCTATAAGTGCGTTCTGTGGCATTCCTGTGACAAATGAGGGCTCGTTTCCTGTTTTCAAGTCAAACCTGGATTCTGATAACATCAGATTCAGAAATTGGATGCTCAGCTGTGCCCGCTGGAGTGATGGGGAATGTGTGATGGAACCTAGTGCGTCCTTGGCCTGGATCATCACTAACCATGGTGCTCGCCCTCCGCAAGGCACCCTTTCCCATACTGCACTTGGATCAGAGAAGGGACCTCTTTAGCTCTGCGATTCTTCCTGAGGTGTAGGCTGGGTCTCCACACCTGTCAGCCAGACTGAGTGGACCATGCCCACTACCACATCCCCTGGAGATCCTTACATAGTAAGAGAGAAGAGGCAGATGGAGTACAAATGTAGGTATGACTGAGAGTGGCGTCTGAGTCATCCGAATATTTCCTGTGGATTCTAAATCATTACAGAGAAAGGCAAGCTCATGTACAGGTGTCATGATTCATTTTCATATTTTCTTCTTTATTTCATATTTCAAGCTAAATTAGTTTTGTGATTTTGATATCTCGGAAAAAGTGTAAAATTACATAAAGTACCCAAGATGAGAACCCTTCTTGAGAGTTAATGTGCATCATCCTTCTCTTTCTTTATGACATCATCCCCTCATCCTACCTTGCTGCTCCAGTGGAATCTTCCTCACTCACTCAGACCTCAAGCTCTTGTTCTCATCCTGTCCAAGAAGGCTGCAGTCTCTCCTGTGGAGAGAACAACACGGGAAACCGTGAGACTCCATCCCTCTCTCTCCGCCTCCTTCTTCATCTCCCTCGGTCCTTACCAGGGATGCAGAAGATTAGCAGCCCCAGGAGCTGAGCAGGGAGCCTCAGTGTGAGATGCAGAAGGGAGGATCCAGATGAGTCAAGGCAAGTTGAAGTTTTATCTGGGACTTGCAGGGAGGGGGCTCCCTAGGGACACTATGCAGATGCCCTGGTGGGCACAGTGAAGGGCAGGATGGGAGGCCTCTCCCGTGAGCAAAGTTGTTTCAAATCTCTGTATTTGGGGGAAAAGTGATAGAGAATAAGTCCATGTGGCCTTCAGCAGCGAGCGGAAGGATCTCACTGTGAGAGGCTGAGTCCCTGTTGGAACCTGGTGCACATGCTCTTCCCCAGCAGGGAAACCACTCCCACCTCCAATCACTGCTCAGCACAGCAGCTTTGTGCTGGTAACAGCTGGAGCCTGGAGAGAGCTTCTGGCAAATGTCCTTTCCAGGTGAAGTATTGAGATGTTAGTCTTCAAGGGCCCGGTACTTACACACCGCAAGGGCCCTGCTGTCAGCAGAATTTGCCTGGAAATTAAAAAAAAAAAAAAATGCCTGTTTCAGCTAGAAAACTAAGTGTCCTGTTGAAGGCAAGTGGAGAGGAGGAAAATGATTGTGCCTTAGGTGACCGGCATGCAATTCCTGGGCACTAGTTTAATTGATAAATATCCTGTCCAGCTTATCTCTATAGAGAGATGTTAATATGAGTATGAAGATATATTAACATGTAAATGGGTGCACTGTAAATACATATTTGTATAAGAATGTATCTCTATATATCAGTGTTTATATGTTGATGCGTATGTATTTGTGTACACACATGAATGAATACACATCTATTAATGTATATACTTAGGTATATATAAATGCATATATGCATATACTCACTTAGTAGGTTAATTAAATTTCTTCTTAGGGGAGTAATTCCTTTGAATCTATTTTTCTTTTTGGGCTTTTGAGGCAGCTTCTCACCGTGTAGTTCAGACTGGCCTTGAGTTCAGTGTGTAGCCCAGGCTAGAGTCAAGCAGGTCAGCTACTCATCCTGGTTCCATCAGAAACTGCTCACTCGCTGTGCAGACACCTGAGAGTCTGGGGTCTCTCACCAGTTCAGTGGCTGTGGATCAGGAAGAGATTTCACTGTTATTATTATGAACTTATAAACTGAAGACAAGACATTTAATGGTTTTCAAGAATGTCGTCATTCTAACATGATTCATCTTGAAGCACAAACTCATTTTAGTGTCTGCTGTTTGCTGGCCAGGTGACACGGGGGTCCCATACTCTGCATCAGCCTGAAGTCTAGGTTCCATTCCTCCTGATAAGAAAGGTGACAGGGTTCAGGAGAACATTTAAAAGGACTGGTGTTCCTTACATCCTTTATTATGGAAGAGTCTTACGGGAAACTCAGTAAAGAACTTCATATTAGTTTTCTATTTTTACAGCAAGACTTTGTATGAAATTGTATTGTGAACATTCAAAAGTCATCATTTTACCCTTCTGGAGGTCAGAAGTCCCACTCAGTGCTCAGTGTGATAGTGTCAGGATGCTGTGAGGATGCGGTCACTCTGGAGGATCTAGAAGGGTATCTGTCCTTCTTCAGCTCCTAGAGGTGTCCCCAAGCCTGTTTCCCTCATCTTCTTATCTCCTAGCATTTCACCTCTTGGCCTCTCTCCAAGTAACACCTCTGTATGTCACCTCCCTGTGTAGTTTCCAGATGTCAGTGCTGAGAACCTCAGTCCACAGGAATGAAGTATATGATTGTGTCCCAGAGATTCCACCTGCCAGTCTTTCAACCTCAGTTAATTACAAGAATTCTGTTTGTGAGGAGGGAAAGCTTTCTGCCCCTATGGAAACAATGAGCTAACTGATTCTATTCGTGCACCCATTTTCAATTGGAAATCAGCATCCACTTTTCTTAGAGAGACAGCGAAGAAGGCAGTGAATTTTAAAGTTGGTTTTCTATGAGGTGGCCTTTCTTTTTGGGCTTAGTGTGCACCAGAAGAACAGACATGGTGAGTGGTACCAGGGAGAGCAGATGGTGATGTGGGCGGGGCCCTGCAAGGATATAATGGGCTGCACCCAGATGAGAGCTTCACCTACACCTGAGACACCCACAGAATTACCACAGGAGTAACTGATGTATGTTTTACAGAATTAAAAAGACACATTTTCCCTAGAACAACAGAAAAATTTAAAGAGTTGTGGTGTCCACACTGAAGGAAAGCTGCGTAGGAGCATCTGAGACATCTAGAGCATTTATGCAGGGCGCAGGCAGCAGTGAGTCTCAGGTGTGTCTGTGGTGAGTGAACAGAGCGCACCCGGGAATATCTATGGGTGCTGGACCTGCCTCGTAGCCTGAATATGGTTTTGGACACACAGTTACATGTGTGTCAAAATCAATAGAAATGTATATTGGAATTGTGGCTTTTCATAAATATAAAATTTATTCCTATCGACCTAACCTAAAAGGAAAACAGTTCTGCAATGTGGCTGTGCTGTGGCACTGAGCTGTATGGAAGCCCATACAAGGAAAATAATGGACTGAATTACACAGTTCTTACCTGGGAGAAAAGTCCTGTTGTTCTCTCTGGCTGTTTTTCTCACACAAAAGTTGAAGCTCTTTTCTCTCGGGGAATTTCATGGCAGCCATTAAATACTGAGTTGGGTAATATTTTCATTTTTAGTTTCATTGAAAGAGAGGATTCGTATGATCCTTTCTCGTACAGGTGGTGACACTGTGTAGACAGTATTAAGTGGAGATGCTGGAGTACGGCCTGGGGCCCGGGTGCACAGTCTACCCAGTGGCCACAGCAGGCGGCCTCCTGGCAGCTGGCCTTGAGGATGTTACCGTAGTTGCTGACTCCTCTTAGCTGTGTGGTTCTGAAGGTCCCGGTGCTGTCTGAGAGCCAAGTAGAGTAATGCGAGGGCTGATGTCTTCATGCAACCAGAGGATCTAACCATCCCGTTAAGGCTGGACAGTGTCCTTCTCTGGCCAGAGGTTTCCTCCTGTGGAGGAGGCCTGGAGGTCACTTCAGACCCAGGCTGAGACCCTCAGCTCTTCATCTTAGCCATCCCGTGTAGTCAGGGAATCTTCCCAGTGCTGTGATTTTTTCATTTGAATGTAAGAATGATCCATCTCTTATGTAAAACACAAAATAATGAGAATAAAAACAAAGAAAAAAACAAAGAAAAATACACATCTAATCAACTCTCTGCTTTAAGTGCTCAGGGATTTGTTTGTCCTGACTTACTGTCATGGTCCACAGGTCCCAAGCTTTGTTGCCGCCCTTGGCTGCTGTGTTTGGAATCTGGCGCCGAAACATGAACACTCCTCATGTCCCGACCCAGGTCCACAGATTCAGAGGAGTCTGGTCTGATTGTGGATGAAGATGGGAGTTTTCTTCTTTCTGTATCACTGTAGACGCTTCAGACTGACCCCAGCACCTCCACATGTGAGTATGCACTCTGCCACTGAGCTGTACCTGCAGCCCTGGATTTGGAATTTTTCTCATCTCTGCAAGCAGGTCCAGGGTGATCAGCCCTGCCTGCTCTCTACTGTCCTACGGTGAATCTTACCAGACCTGCTTTTCTCCCTGCTACCTGTTCTCAGGCTCTGTTGTGTGTGTGTGTGTGGGTGTGTGTGTGTGTGCTGGGTCTTGAACTCATGACCTTACACCTTCCAGGCAGACACTTTTATGCTATTGAGCTAAATCTCTGGTCCTGCATCTGCTTTTTGACCCCTAGATTGCTGAATTCTTCTCCTCCTCAGGGCCTCAGACTGGTTACTTCTCTGCCAGGTGTCATTGCCCCCACTCATCAGGTTTGAGTTCATTCCCCATCCTGACTGTGACCCTGGTGAAACTGAAAAATCATTCTATTAATGGTATTTTGGCTCTGGTTCATGAATCTCTTTCTTTCTTTGTTTCTTTCCTTCTCTCTCTCTCTGTCTCTCTTTCTTTCTCTCTTTCTTATCTTAGTAGCCAGTCCTTCTTGGCCTCCCCCGTGGATTTCTCTTCATCTCTTTGCTTTGCACACTGTGTTACCTTTGGGGTCCAGTCTGCTTTCATCTGTTCCCACTCTCCTTGTCCATCGGAATTGCTCCTCCTAGCTCAGTGCAGGTCCCTGATCTCCAGAATTCCTCCTGTGCCTCTGGGTTAGGGCGGTGCCAGCTGGAGGGCTGAAGACTCCTCACAATTCTAATCTGCTCCCTTCCAAGTTCTCAGTCTCCTCTGCTGCTCATTGGTGCTTCCCTTCAACTCCCCTGGTCTCACAACACATGGTTTCAAATTCTCCAGTTGCTCAGATTCAAACCAGTGGAACAGTTTTCCTGAATTTCACCTTGTTCTCACACATCACATCCAGAAAAACAAGGAAGTTCATTTATTTTGGCTTTAAAATACAGTCACCATCTGCCTAGTTTTCAGTACATCTTGCCAGTCAAGAGCCTGCAGGAAGAAGGCCTCAGAGAAGAGAGTTTTGTTTCTTTTCCCTTCCTTTACACAGGTCTTTGCTGCTCTGTTGTCTTCCTCATTCTTATTCCCAGGCAAAGACCTCAGCTGCAACTTGTTATTCTGATTCTTCAGCCTCTTCCTCTCTCACAGAGCAGGCTGTGCTGTGCTGCTCCCCAGACAGCAGTGCAGGAGGGCAGCTGGGCCTCCCCAAGCAGGAGAGTTGTGTTCAGGGCTGCAGCACTGTGGGAGGAGCATGTGTACCTTGATAACAGTAATAGGCTCCAGCCTACTCAGCCTCCATCCTGCTGATTTGATGGTGAAGTCTGTCCCTGACCCACTGCCACTGAACCTCTCTGGGCTCCAAGATTCCTGATTGGAAACTCTACAAATGATGGAGCCTGGCTGGGTTCTGCACAAGCTAATACAAACAGGTGTTTCCCTCTCTAGCCAGGACACTCTGACTGGACCTGAGGGAGATGGAGCCCAGCTCTCCAGGTGAGACTGACAGAGAGAATGGGGTCTGGGTCCTCATTACATCTCCTGTGGATCCTAAAATGATGAAGTGCAAGGACACATGCAAACATCTTGAGCCACTGTGATTTTTTCCCCTTTTTTCATATATTTTTGTCATTTTGATTTGTGCACAAAAACCTTCAGTTTTAAGATTGGGCCTCTAGACTGTCAGCCACAAGGGGATCCATGGAGTTTGCCTGCACCATGTTTGTCTCTTTTTGTGCAAAATCATCATCATTTCACATAGGTCCTTGTTCCCCCTGGAATCTACCTCCCCCCAGATCCAAGCCTTTCCTTTGTTTCTCCAGCCTTTGATTGACTTCTGCAGTGCTTAGGTTATGTGTTTAGAGAGATCTGTGTTGGGGAGGGTTGAGGCTCTAATTTTGTTCCCTTATTGAAGGTGTTTAGACTATTCTGAGTCTTTTGTATTTTTATGTAATGTAAGAATCTTAATGTTAATATATGTGAAAAATGATGTTGACAGATTGATAAGGGATTGTGTTTTCTGAACTTTTTATGTATTTCTATTTGTTTTTTGTTTCATTCTATATTTTATTTTTAATAAAAAATAAGAGTAATCTCTGAGCTCTCAGCTCAGCTTCTCACATCTTGTTCTGTTTCACGGAGGATCTCTGAACCATGTGCTACCACATTCTTGTCCTGAAGTTCTGACATTTTCTCTTCTGATTGCTCGTGTCTGCTGTGCTTTTCCTTTCCAGGAATTGTGCTTGCTTCTATTTTATAACCATCAGTTATTTCCTAGGTCCTTCATTCATAACCGGCATTGTCGTGTTGTGTTCAGTCAGCAGCTTGTGTCTTCTTGAAGCCTGTTGAATGTCTTATTAATTAAAATGTTCAGCTTGTTTGCATCCTCTTTGAGCTCACTGAACATGGTATACATTTTCTTCTTTGAACTCTTCACCTTTAACCATTTGGTTTCTGAGTTCTTTCCTGGATACTTTCTCCACTTTATTGGCTGCCAGATAGCTATTGGAGAGCAACAAAATTTTGAGGCATCTTATTGGCTTGTTTTTGTTTATTCTTGTGTTTTTAAGCTGAATGCTGTAGGTCAGTTGAGCTAGAAACTTTTGCTAATAGAGATAACCAGCACTGACCTGCAAAGTTTCTGGTAATATCTACCCACAAAGAGCATTAAAGAGTTTAAGAAGTAATGGCATCAGGTCTTTTCAAAATTTCTTATTGAATTCCGGCCCTGGGGTATTCTTCCTGTGTAGGTCTTTAATTGCACCTTCAGTTTCATTGACTGAAATTGGTTTATTTAGAATTTTTGTATGTTCTTGATCCTGGTTTGATAATTCATATGTATCAAAAAACCTGTCTATTTGTATTCCATTTGTCTCTTACTGGTGTGCAAATTGTTGAAGTAGGTATAGATAACCTTCTGGATTTCTGTGGGATCAGTTGCAATGTTACCATTTTGATTCCTAATAGCTTGAATTTGAGTCTTTTCCTTCCTTTGTTTTTGTTTCTTTCTTTCTTTTTCTTTTCTTTTTTTTTTTTTTTGAGCAGTCTGGCTAGGGTTTTTTCCATCCTATTTAATCTTTCAGAGAAGCAATTGTTGCATTCATTGATTTTTTTGCTTTGATTTCATAGTCTCCATTGAATTAATTTGTGTTCTGATTTGTAATTTCCTCCTTCATGTGATCTTTAGGCTTGACCTACTCTTCTTTTTGTATAAGCTTCAGGATCAACAGTAAGTTATTTATTTGAGCTTGCTCTGTTTTCCTGATATGTGTATTCAGCACTATAGATTTCCCTCTTAGGACTGCTTTCTTCATGTCCCATGAGTTCTAGTATGATGTATTACTGTTATCCTTTAACTGCAGAAATTGTCTAATTTCTTTGTTAATTTCATCAGTGACCCACCTGTTGTTCACAGTGGTGTTAATTTCCACATATTTGTGAAGTTCTTATGGTTTCTTTCTTGTTTTTTTTTTTTTTTTTTTTTTTTTTTTTTTTTTTTTTTAAATCTGGAATCACACTCCCTACTTTGCACTTGCCAGGCAGGCACTTATGCCTCTAAGCTATACCCATGGTCTATTTCTTTGATTTTTTTTTACCATCAACTTCAAATTTCATTATTATATCATCTGATAATATGCATGGGATAATTTCAGCTCAGTAACATATACTTAAGTTTGTTCTATAAGAAGTATATTTTCTATTTTATAGAACATCCCAGGAAAAGTGTCAGTGGGGCTCTGTTGCATTTTTGGAAGTCAGTATTTGCACAGCTATTTGAATTTGTTCATCTTCTGATATAGATTAATTTTATTATTAGGTGTGGCCAGTGGGCTGCTGAGAAGAGAATCAGCAGCTCGCGATGTCAGGTACAAGCGAGGACAGTTGCTGCGAGGGACAGAATGGCTGTGTTCTGTAGCTGCCTGAGGACGGGGGTGGGCGAGAGGACGGGTTCGCATCAGGGGAGAACACTGGGGACCCAGCTGGATGAGCTGAGCAAGTGACCCTGCACTTCAGGT
>PVLA01014704.1:0-29052 GCA_004027455.1 Hydrochoerus hydrochaeris
AAAACCCCACAACCAGTCCTCACAAAGGGGTTATCTAGAGGGCCTCCAGCAACCCCCCTGGAGTCTCCACCCTCGACTCCATATTGAGCATTACATAAAAACATACACATGTGAACTACACAAATTACAATTATCAGTACAAAACATTCCAAGATCCCCACGCCCAATTCCCACATGCAGTGTCCTTTTCCTGGAGAAGTGATTGTCACAAGGCATGGATGGACTAGGATGCAGCATGGACAGAAAAGGGCACCACAAGTTCCAAATTTAGGCACTTATAAATGAAAGTGCTCTAAAAGCCCATGTGCAGTGTTTTGGAAGACATTTTATAGCACACTGAACTTCATATGCAGGCATTATTTCAGGAGTTACAGCATGTTTGCTTATTACTAATCATGTACTTACTAATCATGTACAGTGGGTAAGCATCAAGAAGCATGTATTCTTCAGTCAAGGTCTGAGGAATTTTGTGAAAAGATAAAAATAATGAGCTGTCTTATGAGTTAGCCATTCAAGGTTTACCTTCACAATCAATGAATGGCATTTTGTCCTCCTTAGTCAAGATTTGCTGTCATCAATCTTCAGAATTTTGGCCATTATTGTAGTCATTTCTGCTTGTTTTAATTTGCATTTAAGAAATCTAGAAGAAAAGATTTGGAAGATTTTCTCCCTGAAAATAGTATGTGTTTGAGGAGCTAAAATAATTATATTGATTTAAACAGAAAGAGGTTTATATGTGTATCATATTGGATCGCACTCCAAAACTATGAACAACTTTTATATTTAATGTGTATTTATGTACTCTCTTTGGAGACACATATATTAATGTGTATTTAAAAATAAAATAAAGAGGAAGTCAAAATAAAAAGATGGGAGGTTTAAAATTTTCCATTGTCACAAAATAACACATGTGGACATTCAGGCTGTAAGAAGGGTGGAAATCACATTCCAGCAATATAAAGATAAACAGAAATAAAAAAAAAATTTTTTAGTGAGTGTCACTCTTCAGCATCGTAATGTACTGTACAATATAATCATGGTAGCAAAAGTGAGTCTGTGAAGGAAATAAGGGAAAAAAAGCTTGACTAGAATGCATCAAAGAAATTAACATATTTGAAATAAGGTAGATTTATGCACATGACATAGGAAGGAAAATAGTGAACAATATTTAGAAAATGTTACAGTTTTAGAAGAAATATTAATATGTTTGCTCAGTTGGTATTTATTTAGAAAATAGGATCTATGTAATTTGATGAACAAATACAGAATATTATTAAAAAGAAATATAAATCAATTACTATGTAAAGGGTTCCTAAGTGACCGATTTTATATATGGCAAGGTTGAGAATGAAACAGAAGAATGCTTGATAAAAATCCTTATGTAAATTCTTTGGCAACTTTTATAATATTTATGATACTTCATCCTGCTTTTAGCCACTGTATTCTGCTACAGTAATGAATGCAGTCACATCCTAATTATTATTTTTGCTTCCAAACTTGATAATAGTACTACTGGTTACTATTCATTGTATTATTCACTGTGTTTACCACTAACAATGGAAGAAAACAGTATAATCATTAGAGTTTATGGAGATTTAGGATTTAAGTATAACTTGTTAAAGAAGCCACAAAGTTTCCATAGGCATGGCTTGGTACCTGGAAGTGGGTGTTCACCAGGTACCACAGCAAATTAATTTAACTTGTGAAATACCAAGGGTCAAATAGAAGTTGTACTGGTGACTTAGGAAAGCATGCATTAGAAATGTTTAATGTTGCTGCAGGAATAATGCTCTCCTTTTCATAAGATGTTACTAAGAGAGGACTTCAGTTTGGGATGTAGATTCTGTGATCAATCCACAAATGCAAATAAATTTGGGGCTCCTGAGTGGTTTAGCACAGTGACATGAAGTTGCATGTTTGAGTTTGAAAATAATTAGAAAAAAACTAAAAGCTTAGATTTCTTACTTAAATTTGACATACTTTTACAAAAGCCAATGAATAGCAAAATAAAATTTCACTCAACTTTCTTTTTACTACTACTTTTAAATACCTAATGATGTTATTTTTCTAGTTTATCTAATAAACAAAAGATACATGGTATATTCATTTTCACCCAAACTTAGTTTTTTTTCTTACATAGAGATCAAAATATTCAGTGAACTTCAATTTTACTAGAAATTATACTCTTAAAAATATTATTTTAAAATTATTTAATAAAAAGATCAGAGACTTAAAAGGAGTTGAAATTATATCTAATGTTTAGAAACCAACATAATTTGTTTTCCTCACACTCACCCCATAAAAAACACATCTACTGCTACAAAGAAGTGAAGAAAAAAATGTGAGAAATTAAAGAAAATAGGTAAGGCCCTGCTTAGTATTTGCAAACATCCAGGAACATTTGGTACATGGCTTGGGTCCTAGTTGGGCCCTGCCCAGATATCTCAAGTAGCAAGGGAACCTACTGTGCTGAAGGCCTATAGACAACAATCTCTACTTAACCATGCATCCTTGACACCTTGCTCAGAACCTGATAAGGTCCCACCCAGTGACTCCAAGCAGCTGGGGAACTTTGTTGTGCCACATGGCATAAGCTGAGGCTTGCACTACATACTCCATCTAACTGGTCAGCTTTGGTAGTCAGAACCTGATAGGGTCCTGCCCAGCAAGGTCAAGCAGCTGGGAATGTTTGGAATGCCATGTGGGCTGTGCTGAAGGTCCACCCAGAGTACTCTCCAGATTCATGGAGCCTTCCAGTGCCACTAGGTTCCCAGAAAGACCTGTCTAATGACCCCCACTTAAATGGGGAAATACTCTGCAGTACCAACAGACAGTACCAACAGGGAACAACTGAGACTTTGCATTCAGCTTCCCCAGGGGAATACAGGAAAATGACAAAATGAAATAGCAAAATGTAATCTTAAATATCCAACTCGTCCCAGACAAGTCTAGGAGACATGCACACAGAAGAAAGTGTAAGCCATACAACTGAAATTTCTGAAATGATAGCATCTGAAGTAAAGAAAAACCCCATGAAACTGTAAAGGAACTCAGATCAGAAATAATCTCTCAGGTAAAACAAGAAATGATAAACATAGTAAGAGAAATGCTGAACACATTTAAAGAAGACATAGTTAAAAATATAGAGGAGTATTGTGAAAAGATGGAAACCTTGAGTGGACAATATAAGGAAGAAACAGAATACATAAAAGAGATCCAAAGAGATGTTCAGGAAATCAAAAATTCTATCAAAAGTTGGCAAAACTGCCTCAGTGAATGTGAAGATAGACTTTCAGACCTCAAAGACAAGATTTTAGCTAGTGAAGAGAAAAGGAAAAATCTTTTAAAAATAACAAGCAATTAGGAAATAACAATTCAACAGTTGCAAGATGATGCAAAGAAAAATAACGTAAGATTGATAGATGTCAATTAAAAAGATGATAACACAAAATATATAAAAAGGATATTTACAGAATAGTTGAAAATTTCCCAAACATGAGATAGGAAACTGACATATAGAGAAGTGAAACATATAGAATTTGAATTAGCCATAACCAAAATAAATCTATATCCAGACATATAATAATCAATATCACAGAAATTTAATATAAGAACAAAATATTAAAAGCTTTTAAAGAAAAGAAACAAATCACCCACAAAGGAAAGCCCAGTGGAATTACAGCAGACTCTCAACACAAATAATTAAGTCAAGAAGAGCATGAAGGTAAGTATTTTCCTAAAGGAAAATGACTTCTAACCCAGATTGATGTACCCTGCAAAACTATCCTTCAAAATTGATGGACAAATAAGATACTTTTATGACAAAGAACAGCTTAAGAACTTCATGACTCCCAAACCAACCCTGCAAAGAATACTGAAAGATATTCTAGATAAATATAAAAATAACTATGACTTCAAGAACATCAACAGAAAAAAACCTCCAAGCAATGCAAACAATTAAACAGAGGGGAAAGGTAAAGTTCCAATAGCAGAATGATAACATGACAAAAATAAGCAAATATATATCAGTTATAACCACTAATGTAAATGGCCTCAATTCACCAATTGAAAGAAACAGATTGGCAGAATGGATCAAGAAACAACATCCAACCCTATACAAGAAACCCAACTAACTCAAAAGGAAATTCATATACTGAAAGTCAAAGTATGGAAAACAATACTTCATGCAACAGGAACCAAAAACAAAGCAGGAGTAGCTTTTCTGTTTGTAGAAAACTTGAACATCAAACCAAGCATGATCAAAAGAGATAAAGAAGGTCATTAAATAATAGGGGAAAACTTCAACAGAAACTGATAACAATCTTAAAAATATATGCATCAAATATGGGAAAACTCAGCTATATAAAACAAATATTAACAGAAATGAAAAATCAAACAAGCAATAACACAATTATAATGGGAGACCTTAACACCCCATTGACACAAAGAAACAGATCAACTAGACAGAAAATCAGCAAATAAAAAACAGAACTTAATCAAACTTGTGAACAAAAAGGCTTAGTAGATGTGTAGAGAATGTTCCAATTCACAACATGAGAATATACATTCTTCTCAGATTCACACAGGACATTCTCTAAAATAGACCATATATTAGCCCATATAATATGCTTAAATAAATGAAAAATAATGTAAATTATTCCATGCATATTATTTGGTCATAGTGCCATGAAACTGGAAATTAATGAAAAAAGAAACTGCAAAAACTCCATTAACATATGGAAATTAAATAATACCCAAATAACCCAAATAATCAGTGAGTCACAAGGAAATTTAAAAAGAAATTAAATAATATCTACAAGAAAACAAAAATGCAAATTTACTGGAACCTATCTGATGCAATGAAAGTAGTCCACAGAGATAATGTTTTTGTAGTGAATTCCCACATCAAGAAAACAGAATGAACACAAAGAAATAACCTGATGCTACACCTTAAACATCTATAAAAAAAGAGCAAGTTAAGTTCAAAACCCAAAGAAGGGAGGAAATTATAAAGATCAGAGCAGAGATTAATGCAATAGAGACTGAAAAAACAAAGAATTAATGAATCAAATAATTAACTCACTGAAAGAATAAATAAAGTTAATAAGGTCTTAGCCAACCTTATTAAAAACTCAAATTCATGCAATAAGGAATGAAAAGGGGAAAATCTCTACAGAGTGTGGAAATACAGAAGATCACCAATATCACTTCAAAAACTTTACTCTTATAAATTCAATAACACAGCAGAAAGGGACAGATACCTAAAAATGTATGAATTATCAAAGGTGGATCAAGATGTAAAACTGCTGAATAACCCAATTTCAGTTAATGAAATTGAAAATGTAATTAGAATCTTACCAACAAAGAAAAACCCAGATCCAAATGGATTCACTGCAGAATTCTACAAGAAATTGAAAGAAGAATTAATACCAACATTTCTCAAACTTTTCCATGAAATTGAAAGGAAAGCAATTCTCCCTAATTCATTTCTGGAAACAAGTATTATCCTAATGCCAAAATCAGAGAAAGACCCAACCAAAAAAGAGAACTATAGGTCAATCACACTAAATAACACAGATGCAAAAATCTTCAATAAAATACTGACAGAGTGCAGTGTGGGAGACCTAAACCTGGCCTCCATTCTAAGACAATAAGCCATCCTCACATTTCCAAGTTAAACACTAGGGTTAACTTCTGTTTGGAGATAAATTCTTATCTCTCAGCCTTCCTTGGCGGTCCCCCCCCCCCAACCACCAACACCTCGCAGTATGGGACCTCCTGCTGTTGCTTGGTAACCTGCTGACATCAAAGGCTCTGGTTTCCAGCGCTTCACTTCCGTAACAAAGGATTCTCGGGCTCCCAAACTATATATATTAGTGCACCTCCCCTTAATAAAAGAGACTTGATCAGAAAATTTTACTTGTCTCCATTTCTCGTGTTTCTTGTTCCTTTTCTCATCCCCATTCCCCCTCTAGAGCCTTTGTTGATTTACCCGTGGGTCAGGACAGTGCAGCAAGTCATCAAAAATATTATATACCACAACCATCCCAAGGATGCAGAGATGGTTCAATATATGTAAATCAATAGATGTAATACACCATATCAATAAAGTCAAAGGTAAGAAACACATGATTGTTTCAATAGATGCACAAAAAGCTGTTGATAAGTTCCAAGACTGATTCATGATAAGAACCCTACAGAAAATCAGAATAGATGAACTTTATCTCAATCTGATAAAAGCCATCTATGAAAAACTAACAGCCAGCATCATATTAAATGGTCAAAAACTAAAACATTTCACTTTAAACAAGACAAGGATGCTTACTGAACCAGACAAGGATGTCCATTGTCACTACTCCTATTAAATATAATGCTGAAAACATTAACCAGAGCAATTAGACAAGAGAAAGAAATAAAAGGAATAAAGATAGGAAAGGAAGAAGATACATTATCATTATTTGCAGATGACAGGATTACACTGAAAGACTTCTAGATGTAATAACCAAATTCAGTAATATAGCTGGAAATAAAGTCAATACCCAAAAATCAATACCATTCCTGTTCACAAACAATGAAGTCATAAAGAGAAGTAAGGGAAATCACACCCTTTACAATAGAATCCCCCAAAATGAAATACTCAGGAATCAATCTACCAAAAGAAATAAAAGATCTATTCAGTGAAAATTACAGTACTCTGAAAGTGGAAATCAAAGAGGATCTCAGAAAATGAAAGACATTCCTTGCTCATGAAAAGAAAGAACAAACATTGTGAAAATGGCCATTCTCTCAAAATTGTTATAGAGATTTGCGGTCCAAGTCAAAATAACATTAGCATATTTCACAGATCTAGTGAATCATTTCTAAAATTCATCTGGAACCAGAAGAGACCTAGAATAGCTAAGGCAATTCTGGGCAACAAAGGCAAGGCAGGAAGCATCACAATCCATCACTTGAAGTTATACTACAAAGCTACTGTGAAAAAATCAGCATGGTAATGGAATAAAAACAGATCTGAAGATCAGTGGAATAGATTAGAAGGTATAACCACAACTACAAACACACTGAACCACCTTATCTTTGACAAAGGATCCAAACAGGTTCACTGGAAGAAAGATAGTCTTTTTAACAAGTGGTGATGGAAAAACTGGCTTTCTATTTGCTGAAAATTAAAACAAGACCCATGCCTATCACCCTGCACTAAGCTAAAGTCAAAATGGGTCAAAGATCTAAGTATTAAAACAGAAATTCTAAATATGCTGGTAGACAAAGTAAGTAGAAATCTTGAAGACATGGAGGTCAGAAGAGAATTCATGAACAAAAACCAAACTGCATGGGAAACACTTCCCAGAATCAACTGGGATCTCATCTCTTTAAAATGTTTTTGCATGCTAAAAGAGTCTTTAATACAGTGAAAAAACCCACAAATTGAGAAAAAATCCTAGTAAAGTGTCCCTCAGATAAAGAACTTCTATCTAGAACATATAAAGAATTAAAAGAATCAGACCCCCAAAATTCAAAGATCCAATCCAAATATGGGCATCTGAGATGATTGCACACTTCTCAGCTGAAGAAATAAAATTGGCAAATAAGTACAAGAAAAAAATTTCAACATGATTGGTCATTAGAGACATGAAAATTAAAACAACACTGGTATTACATCTTACTCCAGAAAGAATAGCCAGGATCAAGAAAACCACCAATAACAAATGCTGGAGAGGCTGTGGGGGAAAAGGAATAGATCTTCTCTGTTGGTGGGAGTGTAGTATGGTGCAACCACTGTGGAAATCAGCGTGGAGGGTCCCCAGAAGGCTGGGACTGGAAGTCTCAATTTAACTCAGCTATTCCACTTCTGCGCATATTCCCAGAAGTATTGGAAACATCATACCACAGTGATATATGTGCACCGATGTTTATAAGAGCACAATTTGTAATAGCCAAATCTTGGAAACAACCTTAATGCCCATTAATTGAGGAATGGATAAAAAGGATGTGGTATTTTTATAAAATGGAGTACTACTCACCTATAAAGAAGGATCACACTGAGGCTTTTTATAGGTAAATGGATGTGACTTGAGACCATACTCATAAATGAAATAAATCAAACTCACATGTGTAAATACCATATTGTCTCCCTAGTATAAAAAACTGAAAGAGTAAGATAAAAAAATCTTCAATACACATTGTGAAATGGTAAAAAAACTGCTCAAAAGGGAAAAATAACTCAGATAGGAAAAGGAAAAAGGAAGGGAAAACAAAACAGATATAAATTTGTATGTACACTCTTAAGATAGCTAAGCTGACTATACTATTAGTTCTTGGAACAAAACAGTTAGCATTCATAGGATTAGATCAATTTTACATGTCTATATCTGGGAATCAGTAATTCTTTGAAGATAACTATGCAGAATCATGACCTTTGTTATGTTCCCGCCACCTTGTTTTGAAAGCCTATATTGTTATTGTTTTAGGATCTTTGTTATTATTACATACTTTTTCTCTTTTCTTTTTTTTCTCATATTTTGTTTTGATTTCTTTTTCATTCTACTCCAGAAAGGATTTATATCTATATCTATCAATATTATATTATATATAATCAATATATATTGATATATATCAATATTATTAGATTATATATAGATATATAAAGGATTGATATATATATATATATAGATATACATATATAAGCTTATATGTCTAAAACTTCTCCTAAATAGTTTAAAATATTGATTTTATTATGTCTGATGGTATCTTTGGCTACTTTTAATAAAATGAAACATTATGGTAGTCATTGTTGATTTTCTATCATCTTGTTTTGAAGTCCAATAATGCTTTTAATTCTTTGTTTTGATTAGTCTTAGTTTATTTCTGTTATTTGATTTCAATGTGTGTGAAGGTATAGACAGCTATTTTGAAGAAAACAAGAAATATTATGATTTTCCTGTTGTCTGGTTTTGAAGGCCCATAATGCTTTTATTCCTTTGTTTTAATCTGTTTTACACTATTTTGTTTTGTTTCAGTTTATTGTGTGTGAAGATATGGGCAACTATTTTGAAGAAAAGAAGAAACATTATGGTAGCTAGTATTGATTTCCTGTTGTTGTGTTTTGAAATCCTATGTTGCTTTCATTGTTTTGTTCTGATCTTCTTTGTTTGTTTTGTTTTGTTTCATTCTTTTTACAATAAAAAGAGAAAACATCAAAAAATGGGAACAATGTGTTCATCATGATATTTCCAAGAAAAAGACTTTTTCAAAGTTAGATTCAGGAGAGTTGCAGAAAGTAAGACAGGCAAGAAGATAAAGGAGAAAAAATAATTGAATAATTGAGAATTTTGTTTGCAAGAAGATTCAAGTGCTGGAATAGTATTTAAAAGACAAAAATTTAAATTCATAGAGTGACAGCAGGAAACTGGAAGAACTGTTTGTGTTTCATGGAGAGACTGTAGGAAGTTTTGGAGGAACTGTTTTGGTAGACAGGCCAAGTTAGTTATTCAGTAATTTTTTAAATCTAGTGCATCTCTCTTTGTATCAATGAGATATTATGGTTCCTAATTACAAGTGTGTTTATTTGACTTTTTATGTCCATTAATATTTGTTTTATATATTTGGGTATGTCAGTATTTGATGCATATTTGATTTTTCCCTTAACAAGTTTATCTAGTGATTTTCTTTGTCTCTTTTCATCATTCTTGGATTGAAGTTGACTTTGTCTACAATTAGAAGAGCTACTCCTTTTTTTCTGGGTTCCTATCATGTGAAGTATTGATTTACATCTTTGATATTCAATGTATAAATTTTCTTTACATGTTTCTTGTATGCAGTATATGGTTGGATTTTATTTTGTGATCAATTTTGGCAGTCTGTGTCTTTTGATAGTTGAATACAGGCCATTTATATGGGTGCCTATAATTGATATCTATCAGCTTATTGTTAACATATTATTTTCCAGTTGTTGGTTCCCTGTATTTCCGCTCTGATACATTACTTATCTTCTTCAATTGGTGTCCTTGGGTTTGAGGTCTTCATTATCTTTTTCTAAAATATCTTTCAGGATATTGTTTGAGCTATTTTGGTGGTTATGAATTTTTCCAGTCATTATTTGTCCTAGAAGTATCTTATTTCTCCACTGAACAAACATATATAAATGGAGTTTGTAGATGTCTATATACTCTTCCACCTCACAACATCAGAATATATATTCTTCTTAGTTACTCATGGAAAGTTCTCCAAAATAGACCATAAAAATGCTTAACTAAGTGTAAGAGAATTGAAATAATCTCATTTATATTATCAAACTGTGGTGCAATGAAATTGGAAAATGGTGCAAAGAAACCACAGAAACTTCATAAACACATGGAAATTAAATAACTTCCTCTAGGGCTAGAGATTTAGCTCAGTGGCATAAGAGCCTGCCTGGCAAGTGCGAGGTCATGAGGTCAATCCCTGGTACAATAAATAAATAAATAAATAAATAACATCCTCCAGAAAACTAATGGATCAAAGATGAAATTAAAGAAGCAATTAAACAGTTTTTACAATTAAATGATAATGCCGATACAACACAACAGAACTTATGGGATGCAATGAAAGCAGTTGCAAGAGGAAACTTTATACTAGTGAATCCTCACATCAAGAAAACAGAAGAGGCTCAAATAATCTTGCAAAAAGACATTAAGCCAAAGCTTGTATGAGGGAGGAAAGTATAAAGATCAGGCAGAAATAAATGCAATAGAGACTAAGTGAACAATGTAAAGGATCAATAAATCAAAGAGTTGGTTGTTTGTTACTCAAAATAAAACTGTCAAACTTTATTGAACCTTGTCAAAAAAGGAAAGAAAATACTCAAATTCATATAATTAGGAATGAAAGGGTGAAATAACAACAGCTCCTGCAGAAATTCAAAAGATAATTAATACCAACTTCAGGAATTTTTATTCTAATAAGATGGAATATATAGTAGTAATATAATAAATGGACTTCTGGATACATATGAATTACCAAACCAGAATCAGAAATATATAAAAGTATTAAATAAGTCAATATTAAATAAGTCAATGAAATTAAAGATGTAATTAAAAACTTACCAACAAAAAAAGATCTAGAGCCTAATAGATTCACTGCTGAATTCTACAACAAATGTAGATTTAAAGGTACTAATGCTGAAACTCTTTAATGATACTTAGAAGTGATACTTCCAAGATCATTTCTGGAAACAAGCATTATTCTGATACCAAAACCAGAGAGGGATCTAATCTAAAAAGAATATTATAGGTCAATATTCCTCATGAACATAGATGCAAAAATCCTCAGTAAAATTCTGACAAAAAGAATGCAATAAATTTTTAAGGAAATGTTTCATCATGAGTAACTAGGATTGATACCAGGGAATAAGGGATGGTACAACATATGCAAATCAATAAATGAAATACATCATATTAACAGAGCCAAGGTCAAAATCATATGATCATTTCAACAGAGACAGAAAAGGCATTTGACAAAGTCCAACAACTATTCTTTATTAAAAAAATCCTACAGAAAATTGGAATCAATGATTTTTACCTCCATTTGATAAAAGCCATCTGTAAGAAATCAACAGCCAACATCATACTAAATGGTCAAAACTTAAAGCTTTCTCCCTGAAATCAGGAACAAGACAAGAATGTCTACTATAACCACTTCTATGCATTATAATTCTGGAAATATTATCTAGAGCAATTAGACAAGAGAAAAAAAAATAAAGGTAGGAAAGGAAGGAGTTAAATGATCATTATTTGTAGGTAACATAATACCCTACATGGAAGACCCCAGAAACTCCATCAAAAGACTTGTAGATTTAGTAACAAATTCAGTAATGTAGCTGGATACAAAATCAACACAGAGATTCATAACATTCTTGTATTAGAACAATGAACTCATTGATAAATTATGAAAACTTTACCTTTCAAAATAGCATCCAAAAAAGAAAGAAATGCATTGGAATCAATCTAACAAAGTAAAAGATTTATACATTTAAAATTATAGTACTCTGAAAAAGGAGATTGATGAGGCTATCAAAAAATAGAGAGATATCCTTTGCTCATAGTTTCCATACTTGCAAAATTGTTGTGCAATTTTAATGCAATCACAAGCAAAATACTATTAACATACCTCAAAGAACTAGAGAAAACATTCCTGAAATTCATTTGGCACTGGAAGAGACCTAGCATAGGAAAAATAGTTTCCAGCAGTAATGACAACGCAGAGGTATCACAATCCCTGACTGGTAATTGTACTACAAAGCTACTGTGACAAAAAACATGGCACTCACAAAAATCTATCAATCAAACAAAAACCGAAAAAGAAAAACAGTGGAACACACTGGAAGATGGAGATTAATTCAGCCCAGTTTAACTTTAATAAATGAGACAAGCATAATCACTGGAAGGAAGATATCCTCTTTGATAAATAGTGCTGCAACAACTGCCTTTCCATATGCCAAAGACTAAAACTAGACTCTTATTTATCACCATGCACTAAACCAAAGTCAAATTGGATCATAGATCTAAATAATAAAACAGAAACTCTAAATCTGCTGGAAAAGAGATTAGGCAGAACTCTGGACAACAAAGGTGTAGGCAAGGATTTCACAAACAAAACCCTCATCACATGAGAAATACTACAAAGAATCAGTGATTGGGATCTCATTCCATAAAAAAAAGCTGCACAGAAATAAGTTATCAACAGAGTAAAAAGAGAACCTGCACTGTGGAAAAAATTGCAGCTAGTTTTCACTCAAAAAAAAGAGATTCATATCTAAAACATACAAAAACTGAAAAAAATCAGACCCACCAAATTTAAAGACCCATTTGAAAAATGGGCATCTGAGATGAATACATACTTCTCAAATGAAGAAATCCAAATGGCAAATAAATATATGAAAAAAAATGGTGAATATCACTGGTCATTTGAGAGATACAAATTAAAACACAGATTCCATCCCATCCTGTAAAAATGACTATCATGAAGAAATCAACCAATGACAAATGCTGGAGGAGAAGTGGGGAAAAAGAAACCCTTCTCCCCTGTTGGCAGGAGTGTAGACTGGTGCAACAACTGTGGAAATCAGTGTGGAGATTCCTCACAAAATTGGGATTAGAGGCCTTATTTGACCCAGCTATTCCTGATCTGGATCTCTCCTCAGAAGAATTAGAAACATTATACTACAATGATATAGTCACATTCATGTTTATAATAGCACAGTTTATAATAGCTAAATGTTGAATAACTCAAGTGCCCATAACCAAGTAATAGATAAAATGAGTATTTTTTAATGCAATGGAATACTATTCATACATAAAGAAGGGCAAACTTGAGACATTTCTGGGTAAATGGAAGCAACCTGAGATCATACTTGTAAGTGAAATAAACATGAAATGTTTGTAAATATTACATTGTCTCTCTGATGTGAGAAACAGAAAGGGTAAGTAAGGATCCAAAGGTGCAATAAATATTGTGAAGTGAGAAGAAATTGTTCAAAATGAAATAAGGACTAAGGAAGAGGAAGAGAGAAAGAAAAAATACAATAAAAAGAATAAAATGGAAATAAGTCTTTGTAAATAGGAAGGGAAAGAGGAATTACAGGGAAAAGAAGGAATTGGGAAAGAAAGAAGAAACAAACATGTAAAAATTCCACAACCAGCTTGTAAAAGGCAAGCTCAATGCATTCTTTGTGTTCCTTCAACTTTAAACAAGCTCAATCCCTGATTTCCCCTTTGACTGATAGATAAACTTAAAGGACATCTGTGATTCCATCAGAATCACCCAGGAAATCTCTGAAATTGAGGAAATTGAGTAAGTAGTTATATCTGTACAATCTTGTCACACTCAAATGTAGATGATTATTTGACCACATAATTTGGAAAATATGTATATATACCAAGAATTATAAAATTTGGGAGCATCTTACAATTCATTCTGCCACACTGACAGATGAGAAGAAAATGATAAAACAAAATACAAAGGAACAGCATATTAAAATTACAGTTAGTAAAATTTAGTAACTCCCAAATTGATTCCTGGAAGCAAGCATTATCATAATATCAAAACTAGAGAAAGACCCAACTAAGAAAGAGAATTACAGGCAATTTCCCTAATAAGCACAGAGGCAAAACTTCTCAATCAGATACTGACACACAGAAAGTAACAAATCACAAGATTATACATCATGACCAAATGGGATTTATTCCAGGAATGCAGGGGTGGTTCAACATACATCAGTCAATAAATGTAATATATCATATTGGCACAGCCAAGGATATGAATCACATTATCATCTCAATAGATGCAGAAAAGGTTTTGACAAAGTCCAGCACCCACTTATGATAAAACCTATCTATGACAGACCAATAGTCAACATCAGACTAAATGGATAAAAGTGGAAAGCTTTCTCTCCATCATCAGGAACAAGACAAGGATGTCCACTGTCTCCACTCTTATTAAACATACTGCTGGAAACTTGAACCAGAGAAATTAGACAAGAGAAAGAAATAAAAGGAATAAAGATAGGAAAGGGAGAAGTTAAATTATCCTTATTTGAAGATGACATGATACTCTACATAGATGACACTAAAAAAATCCATGAAAGAACTGGTAGATTTAATAAGCAAATTTAGTAGTGTAGTGGATACAAAGTCAACAATCAAAAATCAATAGCCTTCCTGTACACAAATAACAAATTCACTGAGAGAGATATCAGGGAAACAAAACTTCTTGCAATAGCATCCCCCTAAAATGATATACCTAAGAATCAATCTAACAAAGAATGTAAAAGATATTTACATAAAAACTACAGTATTTCAAAAAAGGAGATTGAAAAACATATCAAAAATGGAAAGAAATCCATTGCTCTTGTGTAGGAAGCACCAATATAGTCAAAATGGCCATACTCCCCAAAATGCTAGATTTAATACAATTCTGATCAAAATTAGCATATCTCACAGAATTTTAGAAAACAATCCTAAAATTCATCTGGAACCAGAAGAGACCTAGAATAGTAAAACAATTCTGGGAAAAAAAGGAAGGCAGGGGCATTCTAATTCCTGACTTGATATTATACTGTAAATTTACTGTGATAAAAACAGCATGGTACTGGCAAAAAACAGGCTCAAAATCAATGGAACAGATTAGGAGATGCAGAAACATCTCCAGACATACTGAGCCTCTTTATCTTTAACAAAGTAAGTAAACACATTCACTGGAAGAAAGATAGCCTCTTTAATAAGTGGTGCTGTAAAAACTTGCTTTGCACATCCCATATCTTTCATGATGCACTAAGCAAAATTTTGAATGAATCAAAGATTTAAATATTCAAACATAAAAAATAAATCTTTTTTAAGATAGAATATGTAAAACTCTTGAAGACATTGGTATATGCAAAGATTTTATGAATAAAACCCTGGTCACACAGGAAATATCTCAAGGAATCAACAACTGGGATCTCTTATTAAAAGGCTTTTACACAGCTAGATGAAAAAAAAACATTGAAGACACAATCGACAATGTGGGAAAAAATGTTTCCCAGCTGTTCCTTTGACCAAAGATTACTATTAAGAACATATAAAGAACTCAAAAAAATTGGACCTCTCAAATTTGAAGACCCAAACATTGGTATCTGAAATGAATACAGACTTCTCAGATGAAGAAATACAAACAGAAGATAAATATATGAAAAATGGTGTACATCACTGATCATTTGAGAGATGTAAATTAAAACACTGAGATTCCATCTCATCCTATAAAGATGATTATTATCAAGAAATCAAACAATGATAAATGCTGGAGAGGGTGTAGGGAAAAAAGAACACTTCTCCACTGCTGGTGGGAATGCACACTGGTGCAACCGCTGTGGAAATCAGTGTGCAAATTCCTCAAAAAACTAGGATTCAAGGTTCCATTTGACCGAGCTATTCCCCTTCTTCCCAAAAGAGTTAAATCTTCCCAAAAGAATTAAAAACCTTGTATCACAATGATATATGTGCACCCATGTCGATAGTAGTACAACTCGTAATAGCAACATCTGGGAAACAACCTAAATGCCCATCGACTGAAGAATGGATAAAAAGGATGTGGTCCTTCTATACAATGGAATAATACTGAGTCCTAAAGAAGGATAAAGTTGAGAATTTTATAGATAAATGGATGCAACTAGAGACTACATTCATAAATGAAATAAATCAATGCCACATTTGTATCATATTGCCTCACTTCATGTCAGAAGTTCAAATAATACATATGCATATATGTATTAACATATATACAAATATAGAGTGGTTGGTTTTATAAAAGAAATATAGAGTGATTGGTTTTATAAAAGAAATTCAAAACAAATATAGAGTGATTGGCTTTATAAAAGAAATTCAAAATATACATAAATTATTAGGAGATAATGTGCAAATGAGAAGGGGAATAAGGCAGCAGGAGGGGGAAAGGAATAAAGGGACAGGGAAAAAGAATTCAAGGGAAAAATGGAAACAAATCTTTTGTAAATAAAGATGTATAAGGAGGAAAGGAGAATGGAATTTTTTTAAAAAGCAAGACATATATACAGGTACCAATAAAATACAAGCAAAAAAGGAGAAAAATTAAAAATAATGGGAAACAGTGACAGATCTTTTGCAAATAGATAGGCGATCAGGAAATTGATAGAAGTGGGTGAGAGGGAAGGCAAAGAGAACAAGAAAAGATGTGTTATACTCTACATACATGAACTCCACAGGACGAATGCAGACATATACTAACAAAAAATATTTTAAAAAGAAATATGTGTGTAACTACTAGCAATAAAAGATAAAATTGATACCAGCAAGTGAAGGTAAGTTATGAGAATTTATATTCCTAGCAAAATAAATAGAAAAAAATACAAATTATTCAAAGGAAATATGGAGTCTATCACTTCATGCATATTCACAATACATTCATTTCTGACATGTAGAAACCCTCTGTGTGTAACCTGGACTAAGCAAAGTTTGTATATTCTAATACTTTATTTTAAAAAATTTTTATTTAAAGAGAAAAAAAGCAAAACAGAAAAAGGATAGAAATAATACAGAATTTCAAAAAAATCTGTAAGAAATAACTAATAAATTACATATTGTCCTCTTAGAAATAGTTGTTCAAGTTATAAAATTAAAGTGTACAAGGTGGACATTCAAACATTGAGACTGCAAACAGTTCTGCTCAATGATCCAACAAAAACTTAGTAACGTGATTATTAATCCTACACACTTAAATGTACATGCAGCTATATCATTTAGAGCACTTCCTTTTCCTCTCTTTTTTACAATAACAATTACACATTTTGGGTTTTATTACTCCTAAATTTCTTATTACTTTTTACACTAGAGACACAATGTGACATTTATAAATATGATTCTTATTTATTTCAATAATGAGGATAGTCTCAAGTTGTCTCCATTTACCTATGAAGGCCTCAAGACCATTCTTTTTTACAGCTGAGCAATATTCCACTGTATAAAAATACCACATGATTTTTATTCATTCTGTGGTGGATGGGCATCTTAGTTATTTACAAATTTGTTACAAATTGTGTTGCCATGAACATGGGTGCATATATGTCACTGAAATATGAACTTTTCAGTTTTTCTGGGAAAATACCAAGGAGGGGAATAGCTGGATTGAATGGAACTTCCAATCCTAGTCTTCTGGGAATTCTCCATACTGATTTCCACAGTGGTGGCACCAGTCTACACTCCCACCAACAGTGGAGCAGTGTTCCTTTTTCCCTGGTAGCCTCACCAATGTTTGTTATTAGTTGATTTCTCGATGGCAGCAATTCTTTCCTGAGTAAAATGAAATCTCAATGTTGTTTTTAACTTGCATTTCTCCAATGACCAGTGATGGTGAACATTTCTTCATGCCATCTTTGTATCTTCACCTGAGAACTGTGTGTTCATCTCCGATTCCCATTTTTGGAGAGGGTCTTTGAATTTGGAGGGGCTTGATGGTTTTCAATTCTTTATATGTTCTTGGTATAAGTCCTTTGTCTGAGGGGTCACTGGCTAAAATTCTTTCCCACTCTGTGGGTTTTCTTTTCACTCTGTTGGTGATTTCTTTTGAAGTGCAGAAACTTTTCAATAATATGAGATCCCAGTTGTTGATGCTTTGAAGTGTTTCCTGTGTGTTTGCATTTTGTTCATGAATTCTCTGCCTACCCCTATGTCTCCAAGATTTCTACCTACCTTGTCTTCCAGAAGATTTAGTGTTTCTGTTTTAATATTTAGGTGTTTGATTTAGACTTTAGTTTTGTGCATGGTGATATGCATGGGTCTAGTTTCAGTCTTCAGCATGTGGAGAGCCAATTTTTCCAACACCACTTTTAAAAGAGACTATCCTTCTTCCAGTGGACATATTTAGCCCCTTTGTCAAATATCAGGTTCTGAGTGTCTTTGTAGTTGTGCTTGCATCTTCTAATCTGTTCCATAGGTCTATTTCTTTGCCAGTACCATGCTGATTTTATCACTGTGGCTTTGTAGTATAGATTCAAGTCAGGAATTGAGATTCCTCTTGCCTTGCCTTTATTGCCCAGAATTGCCTTTGCTATTCTAAGTTTCTTCTGTTTCCAAATGAATTTTAGGAGTGCTTTCCCTAGATCTGTGATTACAATATATATGTCAATATATGTCAATTATATTTTCATTGGTATTGCATTAAATCTGTATAATAGTTTTGGGAGTATGGCCATTTTCACAATGTTGGTTCTTCCTAGCCAAGAGAAAGGAATATCCTTCAATTTTCTAATATCCTCTTCAATCTCCTTTTTCAGCATACTATAATTTTTAGCATATAGGTCTTTTACATTCTTAGGTTGATTCCTGAGTATTTCATTTTTTTTAGATGCTGTTGTGAAGAGTGATATTTGCATAATTTCTCCCTCTGTGAGTTTTTTGTTTGTCTACAGGAATGCTATTGATTTTTGAGCATTGACTTTGTATCCAGCTACACTGCTGAATATGTTTATTACCTCTAGTAGTCTTTTAATGGAGTTTTTTCGGTCTTCTATATAGAGTATCATGTCATCTGCAAATAGTGATAATTTAACTTTTTCCTTTCCTATCTTTATTCTTTTTATTTCTCTCTCTTGTCTGATTTCCCTGGCTAGTGTTTCCAGAACTATATTGAAAAGGAGTGGTGATAGTGGACATCCTTGTCTTGTTCCTGATTTTAAAGTGAAAGCTTTCAGTTATTGTCCATTTAGTATAATGTTGGCTGTTGGTTTGTCATAGATGGCCTTTATAAGATTGAGGTAGACACCGTGTATTCTGAGTTTTTGAAGGGTTTTTATTATGAACATGTGTTGGATTTTATCAAAAGCTTTTTCTGCATCTATTTAAATGTCCATGAGGTTTTTGTTTTGGGCTCTTTTGATATGGTATATTACATTTATTGATTTGCATGTGTTAAACCATCCCTGCATTCCTGGAATGAATCCCACTTGGTCATGATGTATATTCTTCCTGATGATTTGCTGCATTCTATTTGCCAGTATTTTATTGAGAATCTTTGCATCAATGTTCATTAGTGAGATTGGTCTATAGTTCTCCTTTTTGGTTTGGTCTTTCTCTAGTTTTGGTATGAGAGTAATAATTGCCTCCAACAATGATTTAGGGAGGACTGCTTTTCTTTCAATTTCATTGAAGATTTTAAGGATTATTGATTTCAAATATTCTCTAAATATCTTATAAAATTCAGCTGTGAATCTGTCAGGACTTGAGCTTTGCTTTGTTAGTAAGTTTTTAATTACATTTTCAAATTCAATAGCTGATGTTGAGTTATTCAAAATTGCCATATCTTCTTGGTTGAGTTTTGGTAGTTCATATGTTTCTAGGAATCTTTCCATTTCCTCTGTGTTTTCCACTCTTATGAGAGTAGAGATTTTCAAAGTAGGTATTCATGATCTCTTGAATTTCCATGGGATCTGTATTAATTTCCCCCTTTTCAGACCTTATTGCTTGAATTTGGGTTTTTCTTTCTTTTTCTTTGTAAGATTAGCTAGAGGCTTGTCAATTTTGTTTATTCTCTCAAAAAACCAGCTTTTTGATTCATCACATCTTTCTATTTTTTTTCGTTTTAATTGCATTGATTTTTGCTCTAATCTTTACAATTTCCTCTCTTCTATGAGCTTTGGCTTTAACTTGCTCTTCTTTTTTTAGAAGCTTGAGATGAAGCACCAGGTTGTTTATTTGTGCTTATTCTCTTTTCTTGATAAGACAATTTATTGATATATATTTCCCTCTTAAGACCACTTTCATTGCATCCCACAGATTATAGTATGTTGTTTTTGCATTTTCATTGAATTATAGGTATTGCTTTATTTCTTCTTTAATCTCATCTATAGCCCACTAGTTGTTCAAAAGGTTATTTAATTTCCATGTATTTATGCAGGTTTTGCAATTTCTTTTGCCATTCATTTTCCAGTTTCAGTACATTATGTTCAGATACTATGCATGAGATAATTTCAATACCTTTGCAATTACTTAAGAATTTTTATGGGATAATATATGCTCTATTTTGGACAATGTCCCATGCACAGCTGAGAAGAATGTGTATTCTGATGTGGTTGGATGAAACACTCTGTAAACATCTACTAATTCCTATTGCCCACAGGTATGATTCAGTTCTATTATTTCTTTGCTGACTTTTTGTCTAGTTAAACTATTTCTTTGTGACAATGGGCTGTTAAGGTCCCCTGTTATAATTCTGTTCTTGTGTATTTGGTTTTTGATGTCCATTTGTATCTGTCTTATATAGTTGGGTTCTGCTGTAGTTGGTGCATATATAATTGTTAGTTCTTCCTCTTGAATTTTTCCAGTAATGAGTATGTAGTGACCTTCTTTATCTCTTTTAATCATTTTAGGTTTGAAATTCACATTGTCTGCAAATAGAATAGTTATCCCTGCTTTTTTCTGGGTTCCTGTTGCATGGAGTACTGTTTTCCATCCTTTGACTTTTAGTCTATGAGTTTCTTTTTGGGTCAGATATGTTTCTTGCATGCAGCATATTGTGGGGTCCTGTTTCTTGATCATTCTGTCAACCTGCTTCTTTTGACAGGTGAATTGAGCCCTTAACATTTATGGATATCACTGATATGAACTGACTCGACTTTGTCATGTTATTTTCCAGGTGTTTGCTTTCTGACTTACCCCCTTGTTTAATTGCTTGTCATACCTAGTGGTTTCTTTTTGTTGCTGTTTTGAGGATTGTACTCATTTTTATCTTTATTGAGTATGTCTTTCTATACTCTTTTTATGGTTGGTTTGGTGGACATGAATTTCTTCAGTTGTTCTTTGTCATGAGAGTATCTTGTTTCACCATCAAATTTGAATGAAAGTTTTGCTGGGTACATCAGTCTGGGTTAAACTTTTTTCTTTCTTTCAGGGCTTGAAATACTTCACTCCAAGCTCATCTTGACTTGAGGGTTTGTGCTGAAAAGTCTGCTGTGATTCTAATGGGCTTTCCTTGATAGGTGAGTTGTGTCTCTTCTCTAAGAGCTTTTAGTATTCTGTTTTATTCTGTATCCTTGATCTTAATTATTATATTTCTGGGTGTAGATTTATGTTGGTTGTGACTGTTTGGCATTCTATATACCTCACTTATCTGTATATCAGATTTTTTCCCCATGTTTGGGAAATTTTCTGCTATTACTTCTGTGAATATTTTAGTTATGTCATTTGTATTGACTCCTGCCCCTTCACTGATGCCTATTAATCTTATGTTGTTACTCTTGGCATCATCTTGTAGCTGCTGGATTGTCATTTCATGGTGCTTTGTTATTTTTAAAAGTTCTATCCTTTCATGACCGCTAATTGTAATCCTGTCCTTAAGGTCTGAAATCCTATCCTTAGCTTCATTTAAATGTTTTTGCCAGGTTTGAATAGATTTTTTTTTGTTTCTTGGATGTCTGTTTGAGTTTGTTTCACGAATTCTGCTTTTTTCTATATTGTTCATTCAAGCTTCCAATCAGTTTACCATGCTCCCATACTTCTTTCTCTATTTCTTTTTAATTGTGCTCAACAACTCCTTTGCTAAGGTTGTTATTTCTACCTTTACATGGGAGAGTATTTCTAATTTGATTTCCTCTCTAGCTTCAGGGAGTTTTTTTTTATTTCACTTGCTATTTTTTCAGAGATTTCTGGTGTGTTACTTTTGAAGTCCTCTATTTCAATGTCTCCTGTACTTGCTTCTGATGAACTAAATATTTGAGATAGCATTTTGCTTTTTCATTTTGCCATCTTCCTCTTTTGAGTTAATATTTGGTCTTTCAACCCCGCTAGTGTCAAATGTTGGTAGTGTGTATCTTGGGGTCCTAATGTAAGGTTGATATTTGTCCAATTGCTGGGTCCCTCAATGAATGGGTGGGCCAGCCACCTGACTTCCCACTGCAGTGCCTGTTGGGTGAGTCTTATATTTTTCCTGGGCTGATGAACCTAGTATTATTGATGTAGGTCACCTTTTAGTTCCTGCTGTTACTTTATCTTCAGATTATTCCAGGTCACCAAATCTCCCTGTCTATAATGTTTGCTTTGGCAGAGGCCCTACTATGTCACTATTGTGTGCCCATGTGTCTCACAAGCCCTTTTTATTTTCTCCAAGTTGGGGGAGTCCTTTGGCACACTCCTCACCCTGCCTGATGTTTTCTGTGTGCAGGAAGGGGTCACTCACACTCTTGTCAGACTCACAAATGTCTTACAGTTAGTTGGTAGGAGCTTAATTACTGGCCATATTTATCCACTGTACACCTCTATTTTAGGGGCATACTACCACACTGCCTGGAGCCTGCTGAGATCTTCTGGGTGAGGCAGTAACTGAATCTCCTTTCAGGCTAGCATAGTTAATCTGCTGTAGTCCAAGGTTCTGGGAGAAAGGTGGATGCTAAATATCAATAGCAGTATTAGGTCCAGGAGGTAGGAAGTGTCCCTGAGGGTTCAGAAGATGTCCTGGGTCTGGGTGTCCACTGGGCATGGGACAAGGTCCAAGAGCAGTGTGGCATTCCTCAGTGTTGGCTCAAGTCATGTAGAAGTGTGCAGCAGCAAGGGCCAAGGTCTCAGTGTAGTATGTGTTCCCCGGGGCTGGCACGAGTCACTCAAGGAGCATGTGGCAGCATGGACTGAGGTCCCAGGGTGGCATGGCATTCCTCACTGGCTGCTGGAGTCATGCAGGAAGCCTATTCTACTACTTAAAGTCTATTGTTCAATTCAATTTTAATGTTCTTATTGAGCCCAATATCATTGATGAGAACAATATAATTTATCACTGTAATAATTCAAATTAAAAGTAAATTTATTTTTAATTTTCTTCATGTACACTGGAAAAGGAAAAAGGAAGTTGTAATAGGGGAAGGAGAAAGTGACCTCATCATAAACATCCTCAATTTGGCCTTCCACCACCATAATGTTCTGTAGTTTATTCTAAGGAAAAACTCTTTCACTCCCATCTTTTTATTGTTAGGAAAAAGGGCAAAGTATCTCTCTCACCACTTCTTGCTGAAAGGGGTGCAGTATTGGGGTTCAAGAAGGTTGAAGGGATGAAGGTTGATGACCCTGTAGAAGCTGGTACCAGTTGTTTCAGCCAGGACAAGGAATTAATCATTGGTTAACACTTGCATCCTAGATTGCAGAAATAAAAACACAAGGTGCTATGAGGAGGCACATCGCTATCATAATTAAAGGACCCAGGAAAAGTAGAAGGAAAAGTGCCCTTGATCCAAATGTATCATTCCATGAGGGCCATGATGAAGTAGAATCTGAAAAATAAGTGTGGGGTTAGAAGGAGTGAAGTTATGAGTGGTAACTATTCTCCCATCTGAAAGGATAAAAGTTGAAAGTATAGGTAGGTAGGACTTGTCCTTGTTTTAAGAGTTGAGCTGGAAAGAATAGGAAGCATGAGAAATATAAGCCCTGATGATTGAATCATGTTTGGGAATTATAGAGTAGGGGTGGGGAGGGCCACGGCTGTGTCACTATAAGTGACATGAGAACTTAGACCTACAGGAGTCTCATGTTTAACTAAACAGCTGAGGGTGGAGAGAACTAAGATAGTTATAGTGAAAAAAATTAACTAATAGAATTAAGGTATCAGAAACCAAATAGGATAACAAAACATGAACTAGCCTGAAAATTGTGATTGTAGGGCCGTGGTGAGATGGAGGCAGGAGATAGGTGATGAGATGAGCACTCAGAATGCTTAAAGTCAGTGGAGTTAGGGTTAACAGGACACAACTTAGCTTGAGTAATGTGGAACCAGGATGGCAGTCCAGTGACCTTTACCACCATTGAAGTTTTGAGGAAGGCCAGGTAGGAGCCACTCCATTTTAGTTGTAGTCCTGCTGAGAGTTCTGAGGAATAAAGTCTGGACCATTATCTGACTGAACACTCTGAGGTAAACCAAACCATGGGAAGATTTCCTGTAACAGAAGTTTAGTAACTACATCAGCAGTCTCCCTCATTGTGGGAAAGGCTTTTATCTAACCCGAGAAAGTACAAACAAAGGTGAGAACATATCTGAGCATTTTGTGGTGGGGAATGTGAGTAAAATCTACGTATTAGTCCTGACCAAGCGTGTGCCTGTGAAATTCATGAATAGGAAAGGAAGGGGGTGGTATGTGTCCCTGAGGGGTTTCAGGGCCAAGTTTAGCCTTTTGTCTTGGGATCTGTCCCACAGTGGAAGCTATCTGTCTCCTCCACAGTCACAAGACATCTGGTTCTCTGTGCTGGCTATTTTGAGGCCCTATCCCTGCCTGATTGCCTATAATATTTTTAACTGATTTAGCTGCCTGTAGCATTTTTTCTCTGAAGTAACCCAAACTGCCATGAGGTATAATGGGCAGAGACTGATCTGATTTCTTCAGGCTAAAGGGGGTTGAAGTTGTTCAATGGCAGTCAGGTATACTCTGCAGAGCTTTTAACTAGTGGCCCTCAGTAGATAGCAGGCATTTTCATCTTGGGTAGGTGTACAGCTTTAAGTCTAAAGGAGACAAAGTCCAAGAATCAATTAAGCATGCAGGAGTCAAATAGTAGAATCAAAAGGGTATTTACGAGTATAATTTTAGTAATGGCTTCCCATAAGGAGGATAAGGATAAGGGCCAGAGAATTTTAGAAACTGACATATCATTCGTCATACACACAGTTAGATTTTACAGTTGTATAAGTACCTCCTGTGCTGTTAGAATGTCTACTGTCATCAGATTTTGGAGGATAGCCTGTTTTATTAATTTTAGCTTTTTATTTAAGAAAGTGTTGAGGTGCAGTGTTATTTAAGGCCAGGTGAATATAGTTAATTATGGCCCCAATATGTGTCAAAGCTTTTCTGAAAAAGCTCTGATGTATTCCAGTAAAAGGCATCTAAAAAGAATTTAGTATATTTGTTATGATGCCTTGGGGTTTGGCACCTTTTAGGCAAGAATAAACTTAATCAAAGTATGCATAATCAAAGTATAAAACATGTATAATCAAAGCATGAGCAGTAGGACTGACAATTAAGTTTAGAAACTTCTTTTAGGTTATAACAATTGTAACTCATTGGCTCTTAGGTCCTTTTGTTGATGGACATTACATGAATTTTTATTTAAAAATTATCATTTGACCAATGACCTCATGTTGATTTGGTTTGAATATCTTGGCTGGAGCACAAGAAAAAGGCAGATGTCTGGATCTGAGAGAAAAAATTTATCATTATATTTGAAGGCATGAATATACCATCGGATCAGCAAAAATGAATTGTCTTAGTCATATGAACTTTAGTTTGGATGACTCCCATAAGGCTATGGAGATTATTGAGGCCTACAATTAATGAACAAGAGCTGGTTAAAGTTTCAAGATGACCCCTTTCTTATTCATCAATTGAATTCCTGTCCAATGTCTCCTTACCTCAAGAGATTTTGTTTAAACAATGACCAGCTGGCAACTTAGGTGGAAGCATTTTTTAACCCAAATAAACATTGATTAAATTATTTTGAAAATGCAAAAGAAGATTAAAAGATTGTTGAGCTCAAATAAAAGGAGCAGCTGTCTACAGAGCAGACAAATGGACAGACATGGATAGATGATCTGTACAATATAAACAGACTGGACAAATAGACAACATATATATAGACTGACAATCATCTTAAAAACTCAGAGTGCACTCAGATATATTTGGCCAATTTGAACTATAATAAATAGACTAGTATGAACCTTTTTGTAGATTAACTGAGATCTCTTGAAATAAGAATAGCAGAAAAGGAACCTAATTTATGTTTACTGAGATAGGTTGGTGGAGGAAAAAGGAACATGAATATGAACTAATCCCTTGGAACCAGCCTGTTCCTGAAGTGGGAATAGGGACTGAGGCTGAGAAGACCATGGAGTGGGAGGTGTAGATGGCCACTGAGCAGCCAACTGCCTGGCAGGCATCTGTGGGCAATTCTCTGGTGACTGACTATAAAATGGTTGCTCGTTACCATGTGACAGGGAAACACAAGATGGTGACTGATGAGACCCACAACTAGATGGCTGCTGCTGGTCCCATGATGAGGGACTGCAAGATGGCAGTGCATTGTCATGTGGCAGAGGGGTGCAAGATGGCAGCTGTCCTCCATATGAGCTGCAGAAAGAAGGCTGCTGAGAACCATGTGGCTTGCTGGAATGCATGAGACTCAGTATGGTAGGCTGGCAGGGAAAATGGTGACTCACAGGTAGGAACAAAAAACTGAAAGACAGAATAGAGGGCTCAGGTAGAGGTGATTGAGAAATTGGAAACTGGGGAGAGAAACTAAGGGAAGGATTAGAGGCCACTGGGAGTAAGGAAGGGGGAGAAGATGGTGCAGTGAGCACAGAAACCTCTGGTTGAGAATGCTGCAAGATTTGGTCTTGGTGACATGGGGGAGAAGCCATAAAGACAGGAGATTCATCATCTAAGGGGTCTGGTTTGGAAGGAGGGAGAGTTCTTGGAGCAGAGCGAGCTAGAAGTACTTGGGCCATTATATAAGACAGTGAGAGAAGGACATGTCCTCAAAGTGAAAAAAACCTAAAAATGAAGGATTTCTGCCAACTTGCCCCCATTGTGACAAAAGTATAAATAAAATATCCACTTTTTGTTTTTTATGGCCTTCTTGAGGCCAAGAGCACTAAGATTATGAAGAAGGCACCTCAGAGATGTGTGTTTTTGGGGACAGGAAATGTTCCCCATGACCAAATTATAAGTGAGTTGAGAGATCAACGTTGCCTCGGAATGTAAGAGCTTTAGCTACCCCACAAGGAACACAGAAGCTGGCCTGGATCACATCTATCAAAAGAGGTCATCACCTGTTTTGAAAGTGTGACATGGAAAGTCCCAACACCCATTCTTCTTGGCCATCACTGAAGAGTGCATGGCGGGGTCCTAGGGAACAAAACTAAGTTATGCCTCAGGCTGTATGTCCTATAGAACATGAAAACGGCTATCTCTGTCCAGCGGCAGCAAGGATAGGTTTTCTGACACAAGCTCATGAATTTTAGGAACAGAAACAGAAAACCCTGAATAGCAGCTCATCTATAATGAGTGAGGAAGGCCGCTGTTGCATGCAGATTAGTGACAGCAAGTAAATTGTCCTGGAGGAAAAAAATAGTTGGTTCATAGGCAGGGTAGCTCAAACTGGGGGTGGCTCCTGGGAGCTAGCACACTATGTCTCAAGACACCATAATGATAGAGTATTCTGGCACAACAGAGAAGCAGAAGGACAAAATGAACAAGTTTACTGACGAGGATGTGGAAAGGAGCACACATCCCATGGTGGTTGGGCTGTCTCCTTCAGCTGGGGTGGTGCTTAGGGTGGGCATTGATGACATACAAGGAGCTGATTGGAATTTTCTTTGCATACACTGGGAAAGGAAAAAGAAAGTTGTAATAGGGGAAGGAGGAAGTGACCTCAGGGTAAACATCCCTGATTTGACCTTCCACCACCGTAATGTTCTGTAGTTTATTCTAAGGCAAAACTCTTTCAGCTGAAATATTAAGTTAAAAAATATATCACTGTCTGAACCATGCATTTTCTTCCATTGCTCCATTCCAAGGGCCAGGTAGGGGAGACCAGGAAGAAACTTTAGGAAAAACAACAGACCTCAAGCATTCAGCTTGTTGGTATGTATTCCCCAGGGAACACTGGAGAGGTAAGTGAGCTGTGCTGTCAATTACACTCTTCCCTTCTGCCAAGATCTAGTGGGGGAGGCTGGGAGAGTGGTCAAGGAACTGAATTCTGCAGGCTGAGTGTTAGGGGACCAGACATAGGCAGGAATGATAATTTATATTAGAGTGATTGAATCACATAAGTAGTGGGTTAAATATTAAAATGACTTATGTGAAACCAATTACAGTAGGAAAAAGTGAGACAATGTTATTTAAAGAGCAGTTTTAGAGCACTATGTTTGTCAGGTACATATATACTTCAATTGTTCTAGTTAAAGGGAAAAAAAAGGAATTTTATATAAATCAAAAAATGGAAATATGGAAGCAATAGGAAAGGCCCAGAGACCTCCACCACCCACCTGTATGAAGGGGGCCAAAAACATGACAAGGCAGAGAAAGAGCAAAAGGTCCCCAACTGCGGAACCAGGGAAAGTGAGTCCAACAGAGGTAAATGCAGAGGAGGTTGAGAGCAGCAAACCTGTAATGTCAGAGACAGCCTCATCGGAAATAAAGAAATAACATCCGTGACCTCATTGTCAAATTTAAATCTGAAATTCTAACTCAGATGAAGCAAGATATAAGAAGATTAATAAAAGAAGTGCTGGGTAATCCTCAAGTAGGCACAAATGAAAGAATAGAGGAACTCAGAGAAAGGAGAAGACTTTGATGAAGAATATAAACAAAATCTAGAATATATGAAACAGATCCAAAGAGAATATCAGGAAATTAAAAACTCCATTGAAACCTGGCAAAACCTTTTAACAGAAACTAAAGACAAACTTTCAAAACTTGAAGATAGATTTGCAAAGTATGATCGTGAAAGGAAGGATCTCTTAAAAATAACAAGGAACCAGGAAGCA